>CM067364.1:4412380-4477380 GCA_034401795.1 Chaetoderma sp. LZ-2023a
ATTGTCAAGAGATAGCCAGCTCAAGATTGTCAAGAGATAGCCATCTCAAGATTGTCAAGAGAGAGTCATCTCAAGATTGTCAAGAGATAGCCATCTCAAGATTGTCAAGAGATAGCCAGTTCAAGATTGTCAAGAGATAGTCATCTCAAGATTCTCAAGAGACAGCCATCTCAAGATTGTCAAGCGATAGCCAGCTCAAGATTGTCAAGAGATAGCCAGCTCAAGATTGTCAAGAGATAGCCAGCTCAAGATTGTCAAGAGATAGCCATCTCAAGATTGTCAAGAGATAGCCAGTTCAAGATTGTCAAGAGATAGTCATCTCAAGATTATCAAGGGATAGCCAGCTCAAGATTGTCAAGAGATAGTCATCTCAAGATTGTCAAAAGATAGCCAGCTCAAGATTGTCAAGAGATAGCCATCTCAAGATTGTCAAGAGATAGTCATCTCAAGATTGTCAGGAGAGAGACACTCAAAACGTATAACAGTTGTGGCTGAAAGGGTCATCGTCAAATTTGTGGCTGTACAATTATTCTGGAGTTCATGTTAGTGAATGGGCCTGTGAGGTTTTGGCTGTACAGAATCGATCAAACAACTTGTACCTTGCTAACCTTCAGATATTTTGTGGACATTTTCACGATCTTCATGAAGATTATTAGCACTCTTTATCTGTTATCAATAATCAAGCTTCCAATACTATACGCGACTATTTATTATATCGTCAAGCTTATATTTATGGAAAATTTGACTATGCAGTCCTTTAAACCAATGGCCTGATATCAAAAGCTTTGGACGCTATGATTCAAGCTTATTTAACCGCTTTTATGTCACCAGCGCCTCAAAGCGCTCAAAATTCTACTTATATCAATTAACCCTTTAATAGTCCATTTTTTCCCAAGAAAATAATAATTTTTACAATAAAATTTACAAAAATAGTTTTCTGTTGTCGTGCAAATGGACATTTTCTTAGCTAGTGTCTATTTGTCGGCTGAGAGGACAATTTTTGAAAATTTACCACTGGAATGACTGGCTCGGTTACCAAGCCAGTCATTCCAGTGGTAAATTTTCAAAAATCATATTCTCTTGGATGAAAAGATGGACATTCCTCAAGACCACTATATAGTCCGTTTTGGCGGTCTTGACCATTACAGAGTTAAGTTAATACAAGAGGGCTTAATGGTTTGATTAAAGCCTAAATGATCAGAGTTTTATTTGGAAGATTATCATAAATTAACGGGACAATCTGAAAAACAGATGTGGAAAAACGAAAGGTCAGATTTCAAATGGTACCAAGACAGCATTGTGTAAGTCTATGAAGTATTATGCAAACTAACAGGTAATCTAAGTAAATCTGAGTATTAAAATGGCATCCCAACACATTTGCAATGCTGATTCAAAGAAAGCGGACTGTTTGATAAGCATTCGCTATCTGTTAAAGCGATTCTAACAGAAGCCAGATTTCCGTATTGAAGCAATAGAGTGTGGCATGCCCATGTGATATAACTGACTTCCAGACACATTCGTTTATTGACAACCCTTTAGTTACCCTTTGAACATAGCATTATTTTGTCATTGAGAGCGCGCCCATCTTGTCTCCTAACACAGTGGTATCTGACGTCATTCACGCTCAAATGAGCTGAATTTAGTAGCGACGGCGGCTCTTTAGTGACAACGTGTTAATTGCACTTACGCCGTCCGTTATAGACTGGTTTAACTAGAGTTCATCGCCAATTCTTAACACATATTCGCTGCGATATAAAAACAAATCTGTTAAATATACACCTGTGCAAAAGTTAAGCACCACCCTATTTTTACGCACATGCGAGGGTATATTCATGTGCTATGAAGAAAGCAATAGCATAAACATTTATGTACCCATCCATCTTAGTGCAAGAGGTAATAATGCAACTAGAGGAATGCTGATTATGATGGTGGGGAAACACTGTATGATTTTGTTTGAACTTGAAAACGAGGCCTGAATATGGTTACGTTGACACAACTGACAACTATTGCCCTACAGTTGACACACGTGGCTAGATTGTCATTAATGGTGTCTGAAAACGAAGTTTAACATCTGTGCACGAGTTTGAGACTGTCATTATTAATACCGGGTTTATCCACCTTGTGCCTGGATGACGGCCTGGACACGACGTCTCATGCTGGTCACCAACCGACTGATACGCCATTGTGGTATTCGTTGCCATTCAAGATGGAGTGCGTCTGTTAATTCCTGTAGGTTCTGCACAGGAGGATCCCTCCTTCTCACCATGTTTCCCAGAATGTTCCAGATATGCTCAATAGGGTTCATGTCAGGGCTCCTTGCTGGCCATGGTAGGGTTTAGATGGCATTCTGGCGGAGGTATTCATGCACAGCTCTAGCACGATGTGGTCGGGCGTTGTCATCCATGAATATAGGGTGGGTTCCAGGTGCATGATTTACAAAATGAGGGACCACAACTCTATCCAGTATGGAATCTTGATATCTTTGTCCATTTAGTGTTCCAGGTACAGTCAACAGATCCAGCTTACAATCAAATGAGATGCACCCCCATATCATAACGGAACCTCCACCAAATGGAACTTCTTCCATGATGTTACGTTGGTCGTACGCCGTGCGTCTGGACCTCCATACACGAGTTCGACCATCTGTGGCATGAAGCAGGAACCGACTTTCATCGGACCAGTGTACCCGTCTCCAGGATCTCATGTTCCAGTGTCTTATTTCGTTGCACCACCTCAGACGCTCCTCTTTGTGGTGTGCAGTGAGGAGAGGACGTCTGACAGGTCTCCTAGCTTTCATGCCAGCAGCATACAGTCTCCTTTTGACGGTAGACATTGACACTCTATTGCGCGTTTCCCATTGCTGGCTGAGCACTCTGCTGTTGCTGAATGGAGATCTCCTAACAAGGCGTACTAGGGCTCGATCATCACGGGCAGTAGTCTTCTTCGGTCTTCCAGATCTAGGCATGTCCTTCACCTCGTTAGTTTGCCCATGTTTTGCAATCAAACGACTGATTACAGTATGGTTAATGTTCAGCTGTCTGCCAATCTCTCTGCATGACATACCAGTGGTATGCATGCCTATGATTTGCCATTTCACACGATCACTTAACCTTCGTCTTGCCATAGCGGTTCACAATCAAGAGCTAATTCTCTCTGTACAAATAAACCACGGTCATGAACACAAAATTCCTAATCTTGTCGCCTAAATCTGTATGTAATGTTCTACACCTCAAACTGGACTTTTACATAACTGAACACGTGTGCTGTTTCCCGCCACGCACGGACATCAAGCGGCGTGAAGTCATGCATGCATGTGCATTTCGTACTTGGAATTATGTCAGCTAACGCGGGGACAAAAAGTATGGCAGCCTAGTTGTACCATCATGTTTCTACGTTCTATTGTTTTTGCTGGTGCTTAACTTTTGCACAGGTGTATATTTAAAAATTAAATGTGCTAGACATTGTTGGTGCTCAGGACAGAAACACTTTTCATCAAGCGTAGTCTCAAAATATTCAACAATTTTCAAACAGACTCACATAGGATTTTCACGTTCTGAGTTTATTGGGATTTCAATGTAGGCATAGGTGAAATTGACATGCAATCATATTACGGCTGTAAAGCATACTGGCCTAGATGCCATTAGAGCTACGACGAGAATATAATTTACTAGTCTGAGCCAGAACGACGTCTTGGATACTGGGTGACGTGCCATGCAATGGCGGCTTCGGTAAACTTGGGGAATACATTGAAATTTTACATTCAACATCAAATATCTTTCTTGGATGCCTAAGTATAGATATGAAAATTGTGTCTCTTGCTTACATACGTCACATTCTATTATTTTAATACAAAATTCTTGCTCCATTTAGAATTGCTTTAATAGCCTGTGCAATGTAGGTGAAATGAACGTACTCTGTACCACTGGTATTAACACAGCGGCAAAACTGACCAGTACTCAACAATATCAATCTTGTAAGAATTCATTGAGCTTAATCTTGCCATCACGTCAACAGAACACATTACTGTAGCAACCGATATGTTCATATAATAACAAAAAGAAGACAAAAACAAAAGTCCCCATATTCAGAGTTATAGGAGAATACAATATTTTCTCTTAAGCTACAAGGTTTTCAATTCCAAATCACACTTGAGGAACGAACACGAGTTCGATCATTAGTTGCTTCCAAAAAGAGTCAACATCTGAAAATAGAGGGCATTGTAGATTAGACACGATAGTTGATAATGATAGTAATGGCCTCGGTTTAGTTATTTAGTGCTAATTGAAACGAAATGATTATATCTACAATTAAACAAATCAAAAACAATATTGTAATAAACCGTTAATAGAGATTTACATTCAATAAATGTCTCTGCATCTATGCGATGTTTACACAGACAAATAGATGGACGGAAAGACAGACGGACGGACGAACGAATGAAGAAATATGGTCAATCTTGCGTATTCTTGTGCAAACTTACATGAGCAATACAACGCTAATGATCTAAATGGCATAGCTGCACCCACTGACGAGATGTTCACGATGCACCTATGTGGAGTGTTCTGTCGACTGAACAGCTTCAGGAAGTGGGTGGTCAACAGCACCATGCTGGTAAAGTTCATACTGAAGTGAAAATATGATGATAGTAGTTAACAAGTAAAACTGATAATGATTTACCTTCAACTCGTAATCTCTTCCTTAGCAACAGATTATATGATTTGTCAACATGGCCAACAGAGAAAGCTAGTTCGACGAGATGTGTGTTAGTTATTCATGGTCGCTTAGCAAAAGAGTCAATTTTTAGCTCTGTCCGCCAATTTTTTTAGCTAAACCTCACCGATTTTATGCGTGTTGAAACCAGGAATTCCAAGGATATCAACTTCTAAGTAACTATACAGGTAAGCTGTTGAATATTTGTAACTAATTTGACTGGGGACTGGTGCTGCCTATGACTTGAAATTATCGGGGCGTAGCTAGACGGTCGATCTGTAATGTGCAGTTGTCGAGCATGTTACATTTTCACACCACCACACACACGCAACATTAGTAACACAGCGTTCCATACAACCCCGACATACCGGAGATCATAGTCCGAGTCTGCTCTCACCCTGTCACCGGCCATGTTTGGTCGAGGATAACTGCCATGTGTTCATCCTAAATCTCTCACATAACCAAGCGAGGTTCAGAGGAAATTCGGACTAACAAGATCTTAATTACATTGCCCTTTCACTTTGCGATTATTTGGTGCAATTAATGTTTGAACATGCTTAGAAACACCATCCAAATTATAACTGAAATTGATTAATTGACACATGGATAATGCTCATACCTGACGAAGTAGTTTATCAGTTTCTTATCCAAAAGATCTGTAGCAAATTTGGTGACATCATCAAGAATAGCTGCATTGTTAATGAGAAGAGCTTGTTCGAAATCACGGACTCCAGAACTTGTCTCCTTGACGATCTTCTGAAAAATTGTGGTGAACCATTCTTCATCATCTGTGCCAAGGTCAACCACAGTCACGTGTATTCTGAGCTGCAACATAGATTGAATAATATCTGAGTGGTATGTCGTATCTACTGTTCTTATAGAACATATATTATCTATCTCTCACACACTCTCTCTCTCTCTCTCTCTCTCTCTCTCTCTCTCTTTCTCACTGGCTGGCTGGTTGGCGGGCGGGCGGGCAGGCAGGCGGGCGGGCGGGCGGGCGGGCGGGCGGGCGGGCGGGCGGGCGGTCTGTCCCCCCTCTCCTCGATCTCCCTCTCTCCCTCCCACCTCTATCTCTTTCTCCCACGCTCTCTATCTCTCACTCCCTCCCTCCCTCCGCTCTGGTTCTATATCTCTCTCTCGCTCGCTCTCTCTCCCTCTCCTACCCCTCTCTCACTCTCCTTATGTCTCTCTGTACTGTCTGCCCCCCCACCTCTCTCTCTTTCTCTCACGCTCTCTGTATCTCTCTCGATCCCTCCATCATACCGTCGCCCCTCTCCCTTCCTGCAGCTGGCTTTCTATCTATCTCGCTCGCTCTCTCGCTCTCTCTCCTCCCCACTCTCTCTTTCTCTTGCGTGTGCGCTCTCTCCCCTCTCCCAACCCCTCTCTATCTCTCTCCCCCCCTCTCTCCCCCCTCTCTCTCTCTCTCTCTCTCTCTCTCCGTGTGTCTCTCTCAATCTCTCTCGCCCTCTATCTCCCATCGATCATAACTTTCAATTGAATAGTTTTGGGTGATATTAGTCTGTGACTGATTATGAGTCAAATCAGACTCAGACCAGGCGTATTTTGTTTTGTAGATATTTATTTACCCGTCTCCTACCTTAGGATATGACTTCTCTAGTTGCTGTTTCAGTTCTTCTAGAGCATCCCTGGTCCTCGCCATCACAGCCAAAACTGACCCAGCACCTAGTTTGGGCGCTATTTCCTGAGCAATTGCTAAACCCAGTCCACGACTGGCGCCGGTTACCACGCAGAAAGTTTTCCTTTCCAACATTTTCTGTATTTAGCTTGTCAATATCGTGTAAGCTTAACGGTAGTCATGTATTAAATATAAATCATTTTTCGAGCAGATTTAGATTGAACAAGAGCGTTTAAATTTACATCAGTTATCTTGAGCGAACTGACTATATGATGTATAGTAGCAACAGTGTTAGAAACATAGTTGAAGTGGAACGTTTTATATTGTGTTCAGAAAACATGCATAGATTGATCACTGACCTCAAATAAGACATATATATATATATATATATATATATATATATATATATATATATATATATATATATATATATATATATATATATATATATATATATATATATATATCATATGCAAACACCGACACGCACATTGCAAACTCGTATATCTGCGTGTGAGCTCGATTGCCGCGCGTGTGTGTGTGCGTGCGTGCGTACGTGCGTGCGTGCGTGCGTGCGTGCGCGCGCGCGTGCGTGCGTGCGTGCGTGCGTGCGTGCGTGCGTGTGTGCGTGCGTGCGTGCGTACATGTGTGCGTACGTGTGTGCGTGCGTGTGTGTGTACAAAAATAGACAAATAGTTTTTTCAAAGCAAATACAAAACAGCATAATCTTTATTCTGTCTAGTCAAGGTTTTTGCTAAGGAATATTAGCATGTTAGCAATCTTTGCTAAGAGTGAGGAACGTTTCTTAGACACTATGTTACCAGCGGGCGAGAACCCTCTCTCCGCCGGCACTGATGTTGCAGGTATTACCAGGTAATCACGTGCAAGTTTCGCAATTGTCGGAAAACGAAGTACGTTTTCAGACCACCACTGAAGTGGATCCGCGTCCACTTTTAAAATCGGTTCGCGAATATATCTATCAATTTCAGTGTCCTTACTGTCCGAATCATCCTCACACACTCCAAGTAACATGGAGATACCAGATTCAGATTCACTAATCCGGCATTTCTTTGATGGTGGTTCAGTTGGAACTAAGGATGTCTTCTCTCTAACAAAGTCATGTACGTTAGCTCGGATGTTGGATTTCACGAATTGCACGCTTGTCCCACGTTTACATCGTCCGTTCGGAATCTTCGTGTAAGTTCTTTCAGCATTATTTGCTTAAAGTCGATGTGGATTAAATTACAATTTAATCTAATCTTACTTAAATTTCTTATAACGTAATTGCTATTTTATTTTATTTAAATTTTATTAATCTGCGATGCAATCGCAGATTGTTATTTTAATCAGGATCTTTCTTATTATTATTATTATTATTATTATTATTATTATTATTATTATTATTATTATTTTTATTATTATTATTCTTCTCCCAAAAGTTTCCCTGGGGACTTAGGGTTGTTGAGACATGTGGTTGGTGTTTGCCATTCATTCCGGTCCTGATCGGTACCACGAGAATGAAGTGATTTAATCCCGGTCAGAATTAAAATGATACCACCTCCCTCAACTGGCAGCCAATCGGTGATCCGTGGCCCCAACCGCCCTCTCAATCCATGGGGCATAGGAATTTGAGACATGTGATGTTCATGGTCGAGATGGGAGCTGCTGACATGGAAGGCCGTGGCGAAAATAAAACTCCCGTGCAGACCCCACTGTCCGGGAGAACATCCTCAGGATACCGGCCAGTGGCCGGTCTCTCTCTATTCTGTGTAGGCTCAAACAAACACGTAGTCTCTGCCAGATTCACATCGGCATGATGGGACCACCCATAGTGTCTTCCATCTACCTTGACAACGCTCACCTGGTAGGAGGCTAAAGTGCTTAGCATTTGCACCACGACAGACTCTGGCATGTTCACATGTTACGCAGAGAATCTGGTGCTGAGCAGGTGTCTCCAGCAGACAAACACGTCCTACCCTCTCCACACCATAGAAGTGGCAGACAGACTCGATCTTTTCACGTGGGTGAAAGCGGTCGTAAATGTTTCTCCACAAGGGTCAACCCAAGGATTGTACTGGGGGTGGGGGTGGGGGGGGCATGCGGGAAGTGGGCCCACTTAACATCAAATATCATGGCAGTCTCAGCGCCCTGTGACACTGCTGTAGACGCCAGCACGAGCAGTATGATGAGAATCATGGCTATACATGAAGAGTTAAACTGAACAGAGTGAACCCCTCGAGAAATATCTGTGCCAGATCGAGCCCTGCTCCATCCGGTTCGATAGTGATCTTCATCCCCTCAGGGGCAGGGGCTAGCTGCTTCACTTTGCTGCCAGCTAAGAAACGTAGCTGTAGGACTATATGAGTCATTTGCGGGCTAGTGAGGCTGACTCGCTGAAGCAGTTTAACAGCACCCTTGGCTTTGGTGACATGTGACACACCATCTACCCGTAGGATGCCCTCCTGGAGGTTAACAGCTTCTTCTGGTCCATCGAATGGACGATGCAGCAGGAGCTTTCCGCCTGTAACCCTGACCCACCCTCGTCAGGGAGACACCTTCACCTATGTAGGTGAGGAAGGATGATCCCCGATTGTAGAGCTTTCGAACTGTCCCATCCCATTTCACAACAGTGGAGAGGGGAGTAACATCTATGTCAATGACTGCGGGAGGCCTATATAGTGGCAACCATGTTTTCCAGTTACCACCAGGTCCAGCGCGGTACCACACTTCATTCTTCTCAAACATGAACAGCAGGTTTGCCAGGGTCAATAGCAGACCCTCATGGGTCATTGGCGGGGCACTGCTCGAATAGGGTTTGACCAGATGAAAGCTGAGGTCGTCATTTAGGGTGTTGATGTCGGCCACCACTGTATCTGAGACATCAATCAACGGTTCGAGGATGTACTTCCTCTTCGGGAAATCATACTGAAACACAATCTTGTGGCCATCTATGTTGTGGCCCAGGCGCTCCTTCGACACATCCTTGAGGTCTGTGGGCAGCTCCACCCCATCACCACCAATGGGGTGGAGGGAGAATGCCTTTACGTCTGCTTCGTACTGTAGGGCGAATGACTTGCCATCGCTCTCTTCTACCTTGGCAGCATCAACTGCGTACACATCTGCCAGGTCAGCAAGACCAGTCGAGTGACCAACTATGGGTTCCATAGCACACTATAGAAGGGGTTTAAACAGGCGATATAACCATGCCAATTGTCCGACTGCTGCTCTTCGGTGGTGAGAACGTAATCTTACCCTCTCTACAGGGGAGATGGGTGGTACAGTACCATGTAGACTGGGTCCTCTTCGAGGTGCCCCAGCTGGGCACAACATACATACACGCCGATGTGCTACATCAACCTCCGGGCAGTGCACACAGCAGCTCACTAGTAGAAGTCGACCGGGACATGATAGAGTATCTCACAGGTGCCAACAGCAACCTATGGAAAGATATCAGTCCTAGCCTGTTCACACCTGTAAATCACCTGTTTGACAGCCCCTCCATTAACATATATGCCAGCACGGATGGGATATCGGACGCCCATTTAGAGTTTACACTCTTATTACTCATTGACCTGACGACAACATGATATCATACCAGCATTATCTGACCTTGGCCGTGATGATGAAGAAAGCGGTTCGGGCCTTCATGACCCCTGCATAGATAAAGGCCTTAAACGAACAGAGGCTCGCACTGCAACAAGAAGGAGAGTGACTACAGCGGGAAAACTGGTATCAACAGAACGCAAGCCTTGCAAGGAGGCGAAGGAACAGTGAAAATTCCCGATACTGGCAGGCCCTCATGGAGGAGAGTAAGCGGAACTCAGGAGTCCTGTCAGACGACGATGAGCCAGATGTCTTCACAGACAAGGATGAGCCAGGTGTCTTCTCAGACGAGGATGAGCCAGATGTCATACAGTGGAAAGAGGAGATGGCACAGAAGTGTAAGACCAAGAAAGCCATCCAGCAGTGGACCTACTATCTTGGTGATAAGGTGAAGTTCCAGATGTAACGTCTCAGAAAGCTACTGGCACCCAACATAGTGCTGGATGACCACTGTCTAAAAGACGTCTGTCTCAATACCAAGAAGCTGGTATGGTTCGTAAGGCTCTCCAAAATGAACCCTTCTATGACTCATGAGCAGATTCTGCAGGTGATGCCGTTTAAGCCTCCAGATATACTATGGCAAAATCAGAGTGGCGGGAGCAACCAGAAATATACCCCTCCCTGACTGCTGACAAGGGCGGTGCCATCCACGGCTGGCGACTCCAGCAGATAGATACCATCAGGAAGAACCTTGTCCGTGAGGCAGAAAAGTACAGCAGACCGCGCAGGCGATATAAGACAGCATACAATGTACTCGCATGTACAACCACTGCTGCGGGTATGATTGGAGCCAGTGCTGGTGTGGCAGCTGTGGCCACTCTCGCTACAGGGGTGGGTGCCCTCGTCGCCATCCCGCTGGGTGGCGTGACACTAGCCGCCACTGTCTTGGCCACGGGCTTGGGGGTGGGGCAGCGGCAGATCACAAAGAGGGTGGAGAAGCTTGATAAGTACGTGACACTGGCACAGAGTATGCTACGGACTATCGACGAGTCTGTCAGCAAAGCTCTCGAGGATGGACTGGTCACTGATGAAGAGTACCACCATATATTGAAGGTCCAAGCCCTGTACTGCACGGAGAAACCTTAAGTGCGACAGCAATACCTCAAAGGCTCCAGTGGGAATGTTGATATGGAGGAGCTAAAAAACGAGATGTTACGGCGAGGTGACCTCGCCGGTCTCTGGAGTCGAGACAACTACAAATAGTGTGCTGCCTGTATGGTAGCTTTAAGAACACCAGTATAGAAGGCCTTCCCACTGAACCTCACGATAGTCATCCGGAGCCAACCGCCCCTCCTGGGTACACCCTTGACTGGCCTGAGAGGTCTACTGGATGATATACCAGAGCTAACACCGTTCTCCATCACAGTGGATGGACGGTCCCGAACCAGCTTCTCTGTCAACCCACAACCGCTGACCAACCGCATCATCACCATCAAGGATGCGAAGCAAGCTCATACTTGGATGGCTGCTCCAAGTCTCTCATACTGGAATCAGCAGCTGAACTTTGCCATGTGGTGTGCTACGGCAGGATGTTCCACCCTGCTTCACTCCTATTCTGGTACTCCTGAAGCTGTGCTCATTGCCAGTAGTCTCATATTCCATGTGTACTTCACGGTGCAACGAATTCTCCATGAGTTGGGTACAAGCCTTCCTGATACAAACGACTTCGACCCACAGCTCAGCAGTCATAGCATCTCAGTGGCCAGCAGACTACAGAGAGAGTTCAGCGCTCACCCAGACTATCGGTGGCATGGTGGGGACAACAGCGGCCTAGGGGTTATGTACGGTGACCCGAGACGTGACTACTCAGGATTCCCCTATCGAACACCCCGACAAGTAGGCCTGTCGGAAGATAGTGACATTCTCATTCGATCCAGACTCCGACCCTGGAGCGCTGGTGCAAAATATGCACATCACTGACTTGCAGCAGGACTATCCAGATGTGTGGAAGTACTTTTTCCCACACACCACCTCAGGCCTCATACCGCAGGGATCGTTCGGATCAACCAGTCCCTGGAAGCACTGTGCTACTGCCTCCTTACAGCACAGACAAAGCTGTGTCATTCCATAGATGGAGTCAGCGGAGCAGAGGTCCAAGCCATGTTCATCAGTCTCGTTGAAGATATGATCATCGTGGCAGATCCCAGCAGTCTTATTGCTAAGTTCCAGCAGGGGCTGCAGAAGGCCCTTCGCAAACTTGACATTGCTATTTTACCACACCTATGGTTGATTCCAAGCAACATGATCGTGAACATCGAGGACCTCCAAGTCAGGAGCTATAACAACATGATAGTCGAGGGGAGTTCCCCCGGTGTCCACTTCGGCTTCAACACTGATAACAACGCACCTACGCATAGTACAGGCCATACAGTCGTTCCAACCCTGACACTGCAGCCAGTCGACACGGCGCTTCCCATGGCAGCTCCGACCCCGACACTGCAGCCAGTCGACATGACACCACATCCCGTGGAAGCTCTACGAGTGGTGTCAGGCCTAGCTATCATGGTGCTCGGGATCAGCCTACGCCACCGCTAGCAAATCAGCTATAAGACTATCCTGACTCTCTACAGTAGTAGTGGGGACCACGGCGAGACACTGAACCAGCTTGGCCTGCCATACAGCCCATATACACGCTGCCAACATGCACATCCAAGGGCTGGATGGACCACAGCGCATCCTTTTTCCAGCTTGTAGTATCGCAGAGCTTTATTCAGCTCTGAGTCACGTGAGGCCATGGAGGTCTGCAACTGCTGGAACACATCTGACAGATACTCCCGATCCTTGTAGAAACCTTTAGCTCGCAGGAGCTGCTCAACGATACTCCCGCCCATGATAAGGTATTTGAGGAAGCAGATCTGCCCCCTACCAAATCCTAGATAGAGCGTCACAGCTGTCAGCTCCTCTGTCAGCTCAGCACCAGAGAGCTGAGCGAGCTCATCTGGTGTCTTCTTCTTGTGGTCCTTCAACTCCCTCCGGAAGACCTCATAGCACTTCTCGCATAGCGTGAGCCCGGACATGTTTAAGATGTCTCAAAAGAGAGATGAATATTCCTAAGTACCAACCAGGACACCTGGCAGATGCAGACTGGGAAGATCTTATTAGCTCACTCGACAGGGAACGCAGGTGGTTAACTGCATTGTATACTCAGTGCTTAAACAATGACATCAACGGTACAGATCGTGAAGCAACTGCCAGAGAGCCAGGTGAGTCTTTAGAAGGTGGAGAACCTGCTGCGAACCAAGACCCAGAAGCCACTGACACAGGCTAAGTCCCTGTCAGTCCATATCGCCAGTAACGTGGCGGCGAATATGGCCATGGTGAAGATGCCAGGTGGAAATGAGGTTCTTCCTGCCGCCACTGTGGCTGTCCTCACTACAGTGGTGAGTGGGGTGGCTGAGCACTGTCTCGGAATAACTCACCCCATCCCAAAGATCGCCATCAGTGGTGCCTCCTACACTGCCGCCGCTAAGATCATGGGTGAGCGTGTTACACTAATGGAGGCCGCGGTTCTAGGGCTAACAACGAGTGCAATGGCTGAGATCATCGTCGCCTACATTTAACCCCTCTGAATAGTGAGAGATGGATCACCAGACCCCTGCAGCATATGAGGCATGGCGTGCCAGAGGGCGGCGTGTATCCCATAGTCGAGCACGCGGGCTGAGGATCGCCAATGCCTGGGAATGGTGGACTGCCCGCAAGGCATGCCCCTGCATAGAGGACCAGTACCCTGAGCACTGCTACCTATTCCCTTGGCCGACTGCGTAGTCCTCCTATGCCCAACTATTTCACTGGGGGTTTGACTAGTAGGTTTAAGCCATCTGTATATGACTATGACTCTGTCACTCACAGACCTAGAAAGCAAAGAGCTAGGCGATCTTGCTCACTTGGGAGAGGCACGCCTCGGTTTAGAGGACACTGTTGCCCCCATCTCCTTCCTAGACTTCGATGAGAAGGGAGACTCGCGTGAGATCCGAGGTACCATCCAAGCCCGAGATCTCATCAGAACACTGATACAGTAGGACAATCGGCCATTAACAAGGCCAAGAGTGTATACAAGGGGATGGGCATCAAGGAGAGGGCGACGATGCGAGGTATGCTCAGACTCGATGAGGCTGGAGCCATCAAGGTTATGGCTGAGTCCTATGCCCAAGACCTGGATCTCCTGCAACCACGGAGCTCATTCCAACAGGATGGAAGAATCTCAAGGTAGGTACCATCAGGCTGAGCAAGATCACTGTTGATGGCGCAGAGGGTGCTACTACCAGCCTCCAGCTACCAGCAGTGAAGAAGTCAGGGTTCTTTGGTTTGCCATTTAAGACCTAGGCACCATCAGGCTGAGCAAGATCACTGTTGATAGCGCAGAGGGTGCTACCGCCAGCCTCCAGCTACCAGAGGCAAAGAAGTCATGGTTCTTTTGTTTGCCGTTTAAGACCACAGGATAGTCATGGCTCCCCGTGCATGTATCATACAGATACTGGATGTACTAGACACTGTGGGTGCGGACACAGGCCCTCTACGCTACCTTCTCAGCTGCTGCTGAGATTTCATGCTTGACGCCTCCATCGCATCCTTCGTAGCCACCAGGGGTGCAGGATTCCCCACGCTGCAGGTGAAAGAGCTGGTGCAGGAAGTACTGCTGTTTAGTCTCCCAGATATAGACGAGGCTACCGCCGACCAACTGCTAACCATCCGATACTGGCCAGGTGGTGCTGATCATTGCCCCATCAGGACATGGGAAAAACATCTTGCTGCGGGCTCTCCTGGCCGAACATCTACACTCTCAATACATCCTTCTGGTGTCTGACTCCGCCACTGAGGTGGTTGACAGTAATGATCAATGGTACAATGGCCCAGTCACCAAGATGCAGAACCTGCAAGCACTGATGGAGAAGCTTCTGGCAGCCTGACTGACAGAACCACTTGTTCTAGTTATCGATGACCCTGCAATGGACCAGAAGACAGTCACCTACCTCAGCAACATCACCAGGTGCATCCGGCACACAAAGATAACTGTCTTCATCCTCTTTCAGAAGTACACCCACGAGATCTCCCTGGACATCCGCCACAATGCCCGGTTGCTATACTTCAGATCCAAGTATGGACATGCCCTGCTCGAGACCATATACGACAGCCTAACCCTCACGGAGACCAAAGGGGACTTTATCGCAGTTGTACAGAGGGCTGCTGATCTGTACCACTTCATCTTCAGCAACAAGGAGACAGGTGAGCTGTCACACTTCAAGCCCTCTCTGGAAAAGGTGCAGACCTTCACCTACAAGCTGAATCCAGCCACGAAACTAGCCTGCTCTATGCATCATCGCTGACTGACTGTCGGCCGCAACTTTTTTCATTCATCAGGAGGCTGAGGAACTTCGTCCATCTCCACTACTTCGTCAGATGCTTGAGGACCTTCGTCAGAGGCTGGAGGAACTTCGTCAGAAGCTTGAGAAACTTCATCAGTTTCGTCAGAAGCCTGCCGCTGAAACTGTGTCCACTGAGGGTCAGATGGTAGGACTCTCTTCTTCTGGAACTTCCCACGGAAGATCCACTTTGTCCATGCGCGATGAGCATCTGACATGCGAGCGGATTTGATGAGATAGTCCTGGTAGTTATCTGGGAATTTCAGAAATGCTGGCAGATTACTGGCCAATCTCCTGCGTCCTCTTTCATTGAAGACGATAGCCTCCTTGCGGCCAACAGTGAGCCCCTCCTGAGCCCCTCCTGATGACATGTGGGTCATCTGCATGACCAGTGTCGTGGCTCTCCGCTACATCAGCACTGACCTCCTCCCTGAAGTAGTCATTTGCTCCAGACTGGAAGCTAACCAGCATATCTCGCTCTTCCTGACTATGGAAGCTAGATACGGCAGCCCACTTCCCGACCATTAGTAGATCTTTGGGATCGACCCTCGCCTTTTGAAGAGCTAGAATAACAGGACTGTTGGTTTGGGCCACAGGTAGGTTGAGTGCCCTGCCCTGGGTGCTGTCAAACTTCCGGTAGAGTATCCGAGTCAGGAGTTCTTTTGTACTACGAGCTGGCACTCCTTCCTATATGGCGGCCAGTATCTCCGCTTCAGATGGAGGTGTAACCTTGGCTTGCTCGTGGATAATGTTGATGTCACGAAGCAGTCCTCGGATCCTGTCACAGTGGGACAGTGCACGCCGTGGCTGTCGTGCTGACTGTTGTGCCGACTTGTCCTGCTGCCTATAGACAATCTGCTGGAGAACATTACCAAACATGGCAGCCGTTTAAAACCTCTATATACCCAGACCTTAAACATGCTTTAGTATGTGCAACATCCAGATGGGGCCATTGAACCCGCGACATCGCACCGCACTGATCCTCGGAAGGACTGCCTGATGGTCATTCGACCCAATATACACAATGAGAACCCGTTGTCCGCTGCTGGGAAGTACATCAACTTTGCAATCTCGGCACAGATCCACGAGATCAAGAGCATGACACTCGAGTTCACGCTTCAGAGCACAATACAACAGACGGTAGAGCTCCCGCAGGTTCTGAACAGGTGGGAGATCGTGCAGAGCAACAGCATCGTGGACACCACCTATGTGAACGATGAGTACCGAGTCATAGGTCCACTGGCTCGTGGACCAACCAACCGTCTATGCGAAGGGAAAGGGGTACTATGCTGTGAGGTGCAACTACGGGCAGGTGTTGAGAAGCCTGTGGCAGTTCCACTCTTAACCCTCCTCGAGAACACACACGTGAATCCGGCTGCCATGCAGGATAAGCTGTTTCTCCGGGTGTACAGTGAGCAGCTCGCAGATGCAACGATGTATGCTCCAAGACTTCATGTCTGGCATGACGAGAATGACAAGGAACTGAAGCAAATGGGGTCCAAACAGCGGATCGTGCATGTGGAGCGAGAACACCAGCAGGTCCAAGCCACAGCTAGCAAACGGGTAGCGCTGACATTGCATCGTGGTGCATCGGACTGTGTCAGTGTTGCGGTCCTGGTTCAGAAGGGAGGACCCATCCAGCATGTGGATAAGGTAGACGACTTCAAGCTTGTGGTCGCTGGGACCAATGTTCCTGGTGAGGTACGCGAGCTGGCTGACTGCCAACTCTACAGACAGAAAATTAAGTTATATGCACGTCTGCGACTAACCAGTGGAAGCGATGACCTCGAGTCGGCACTCGAGAGCCATCACCACCTCGGGGGCAGGAGCATCCCACCTAATCAGGGCAACCCACTCAGCTTCAACATCGGAAACCTCATAGCTGGGACTCACTCATTAGGTGTGATGGTACTTTACTTTGGCTATGCTAAGGTATGTGTGTCGAATACATCAGGTATTCAGCTTGAGCATGATAGAGCACGACTCCTGTCGTCACAGCTGCAGCTGCCACCACTACTATAAGCTCTGCTGTCTTCTGACCTGTCGATGCTTCATAGTCAAGCGTTGGCTCAGATACAGCCTCGTAGTACTCATTGAGACTTTCATCTGCCTCTTTGATGCTCTGGTTGGTCTCAGCTCGGAGTTGTCGTCGACGTGCCTCCCTCTGGCGCATATGCTCGAGCGCTTTGCTGTATTGAAACTTCTCCTTAGACAGCTTCTCCATCACCTGGTTATGACGCTCACGCTCGACCTCTGCCGCCTTCTTGTCGGCGAAGCTGAGTCTCCAGTTCACTAAGGCAAACATGCCCGTATTCAAGATTGCGAATGCCATGCTATAGTCTACAGTTTAAAGCTACTATATAGCTGTCCCCAGCGACGGATATGTATGAACCAAAGGCTTATGAAGATCCAGTCAAGGATATAGATGACGAGGACTATGAGGAGGACTATGATGATGAGGATTATGATGCAGACTACCAGGTCGGTGGTGAGTATGATGATGCAGAGCCTGAATCCCGCAAGCTAGTACACAGAGCGAAAGGAATATATCGCACTTACGTAAAAGGTTCTATCGGGCCACTGGCAGCAGTTGAGGCTCTGATCGCTCTGTTCACAATGAAGGCTGGCGAGACGGTCCGCAAGATCGCCAACAATGCTCTCCATGGTGTGGAGAAGATTTCTGAAGCCATACCAGCCATGGCCTCAGGAGTAGGTATGTTCTTCGGTATCGCAGGCCCTTGGCTACCGTACGTTGCCATAGCACTCGCAGCCATCTGGGCCGCCGAACATTTAAGCCATGCTATATAAGGATGGTGTCTCTGTAGGACCTGGTCAAGATACTTAGCTTCCGAGGGTTAATCGATAAAATACCGTTCAGTGAGGATCCAGCAGAGACTAGACGCCGGTGTACGGAGGTGTTTGAGGAGGACTTCAGTGATAGTCGAATGAATGACAGCCATCTGTTCGTCTGTTTGGAGTTCGCCCAGGCTGTGCGTGACATGATGGGAGTGGATGTCAGTGATAAAATCACCCAGGCTATGCATGACAGGACGGGAGTGGACATCAATGATGAAATCAACCGTCTTTCTTGAGGAACTCTACTATCAGCCTGGTGGATATTACCGTGAGCCCCCTCAACTACTCGAGGCTGCACGTCGCAAGTGCCACAACTTCACATTGGAGACAGTTAGCCAGTGGCTCAGCCACCAGATGATGTGTCATATACAGACCTCGACCATGGCACATCAGGCATGCCCATTTCGAGTTCACCAGGCAGATGTTCTATCCCTTCCACACGACTCGGTTGGTCGTAAGACCTACAAGTATGCCCTCACCATCGTCGATGTCGCCAGCAGGTACAAGGCTGCAGCACCGATCACAGACAAGTCACCTGGCCAGGTGGCCCAGGCATTCCAGGGTGTCTACGAGGCTTCGGAAAATCCCCTCCAGTGGCCGGATTTGTTGCAGGTGGATGAGGGTAAGGAGTTCAGAGGTGAGACTGCAGCCCTCATGCGGAAACATGGTGTGGCAGTTAGGCAAGGCGATGTAGGGCATCACCGTGCCTAGGCTATCATTGAGTGGTGGAATCCGACACTTGCAGAGAGACTGTTCCAGCACCAATATGCCCAGGAAATGGCCACGCTGAGTGAACGTTCTAGAGTATGGGTGAGAGGGCTGCCTGCTGTGGTGGAGAGATCCAATTCCGAGGTTACTAGGCTAATCGGGAAGAAACCGGTAGAGGCTATCAGACACTCTGCTGTTGCCAGTCACAGCTCTAGAGGAGCGAAGAAGGGAGAGGAGTGCCTACCACCTGATGCTCTGGTTCAGTACCTGTATGAGCCTGGTGAGCTGGAAGGTGGTCGACGGTGCAATGTTGATGGTGCAACTGATAATAACTGGTCGATAGATGTTCACAGGCTTGACAGGTATGTTGAGGCGGAGGGGCTGCCTACACTGTACTACTTGGCACGCCAGCATGGGGTGCCTAGTCGACCATTTGTCATAGAAGAGCTTCAGCTAGTCCCTGCAGGCACACAGCTACCACCCCCTAGGGTGCTAACATGATACTTGATGGGCTCGGTATGGACACCATCTGGCAGCACATGGTTTTTAGCTCTGTCCACCCCGCCATGTAGGGAGCTGTAGAACCTCTGCCAAGAGACCTCATTCTGCAGCTTTGACATTCCCTTAGCCGAGCACTTACTTGCAGCTGTGCTCCCCATGCAGTAGCATTTGGAGCAGAGAGCAATACCATGAGATCCTTCGAACTCGAGCTTGAACAGTCCCGGAATCCGTCCAGACCATTTGTCCCGTTTATGAGCCTGGTACTCTGCTCGCATCTCAGGGCGAATGACATCGTCGAGGTTGGAGCCTGCTATAGAAATATATGCAGAGTCAGTGTCCATCTGCAGGTGCTCAAAGCTGCCATGAGCTACGTAGTGATCGAGGAAGTCGTAGTAGAACTCCAGCATTCGCAGTTTCGCGAGCTCATAAACAGCTATCCCCACCTGGAAGGGCCTTCGAATAGTGATTCTCAGCTTGCGACTCTGGAGCTCGTATGGCTTACCAATCTCCTCGAGATCTTCGAACCATGCACTATGCAGGGCCTAGTCTACCGTGCGTTCATCCTTCGTGAAGCTGGTGTTGCTATGGCGTTCTAGGGCCTCGATGAGCTTCCCGTAGTCACTGTTGCCGAGGAGTTTGAAGAGATCTGCCAAGAGCACTTTGCTCTTATCTACATCTCCCAAGCGGCGGGCCTCCGTAACATTCTCCACGAACCACTCAAATGGGCGCTTGGCCTCATAGTCTATGGTGCAGTATACAGCAGTGATCTCCAGGCCATGGGTTATATACCACTTGAGTGTCGGTGCGTACAGCAGTCGCTTCTTGCCAGAGATGGCCCCGACCAGCTTCTGGGTGGTGCGTCGCTTCCGCCCTGTACGCTCTAGATATGCCTGCATCTCAGAAGAGACGGCCTCTACCGGGATCTCGCGGTTATAGAAGAGTGGGGGCATTTCCTCGAACTTTGCCCACAGAGCCTTAGGGACCTCTATAGCCACCTCAGCAAATCCAAACCAGCGGTCTGCTAGGAGCTCCTCCTTAAAGCTGGCTTTACCACTGGCACTGGACCAAGAGTGCACTGTCTCCTTACCACAGGGCATCTCTTTGGCCATTGTTGACAGGTACAGAGCATTTGCATCATAGCCGAGTAGACGTTGGCAGACACGCTCACTCTGGCGGATGCGTGTCACACCTGCCTTGTGGTATCTGGTGAACACGATGTTGGGCCCTCCAACAACCACGTTCTTCAGCATCTCGTAGGCCTCCTTGCCCAGAGAGTAGAGGCTAACATCCAGCATGTGCTGAGCAGTTCCACGTAGGAGGTACTGCAGTGACACACCTGGGAGAAACACCGCGTCTTTGAGGATGTCTATTTCTTGTTCTGTGTAGAACTCCCGCATCCACTGTAGGGCTTCGATGAATGGATTGACGTCCAGGTTGTTGTAGTATCGCAGCCAGTTGGCGAATGTCCGCATTCCGTGCTCACTGAATGTCTGGTTACATTGTTCCCACTCTGATCGTGTCAAGAGGTAGCCACACTTGAGCTTAGATGTCCATGCTGAATAGTCAGAAGGCCCTGGATAGTTGAGCTTCTCGTCTGTGTCAAACCGTTCATATGGGAACCAGCTCTTCTGCTGTGTACACTCGTAAGCTTTGACCCATAACTCAAACGAGACTCCTGGGCCGAGGTAGTTCAGCAAAATCGAGAAACCGTAGCTCAGGTGTTATGAGGAACATGGTCTGACTAGCCTTCTTGGCGACGTTCACTGTACCTATACTGTCAGTCAGCTCATCGACAAAGTACTTCTTGATGAGGTTCAGGTCATACCGCCCAGAGTTGAACCCCAGTACAGGCACTTTGTCACACCACTCGTTGATCAGTCGCTGCTGTCGCTTTGGGAGCTTGTCCAGGTCTGTCGGTTTGTACTGTGCCCTAGCCCGTGTCCGGATTAGATATGCTCACCGTTGGATCTCCAGCATGAACTCTCTGATCAGTTCTTTGGGGTCAGGCTTGCAGAGGTGAGTGGGCTCACTCGTGGCACCCTCTAAGGAGCAGCCAACTGACACAGAGATAGGTATGTGAATACTCTCGATCATGAGAGTCTCCGTAGGATGAGTCTTGATACCATCTAGGAGTGCTTCGAAGTTGTAAACTATGAAGTGTGGGTATGGGACAGTCCAAACTCGTTTAGAGACGCTTGGACAGCGTTTTATACAGCACTCCCACTGTACCACAAGCGTGCATCCAGACGCTCTCAGCTTCTCCTCTCTCAGGACTGTCTTGCGGTATCTTTTTTAAGCATCCTCACCTCGCTGGTGTTGTGGACACCCGTGCCAGACACAGCCATGGAATTGGTAAACGGTGTTGGTGGTTTGATCATAGCCATCTATGGGAGCACGCTTGATCCAATGCTCGCCACCGTGCCCACACTCTAGATGGTGTATGTGTATCCCTCTGTTTCTCGACTCATACTCGATCCAACGAGTAGCTGCTGAACTGGATGGTTGGGGCAGATAGAAGGCTTCTCATACGTCTGTGGCGCCTCATCCTTCTCGCCAGGACACACAATTGTTGTTTTGCCGCCTGTACAGTGATCAGCGAAACGTTGAAGATTGCATTCCTGTGTAAACCTCTGCTGACAGTGACTGCAGACTAGTGTATGTGCCAGCTTGGAGATGTTCTTGATGTAGAAGGCGTGGTGGTCCCACACTCCGATGGTCATGGCGTCACGGTAGTGAGCCGCTTGCCTGATCAAGTGTCAGGTGCCCTCTTCGGTTGGTTCATACACGGGAATCCCAATCTTGGCAAAGAACTCTACCTTGTTCAGCTGATCCAGCGAGGTCTGCGGACATCAGGTACTGTCTTGCCGTAAAACTGTGTGGCAAGCTCTCGTGTAGGAGCTGTACTTCTATCAGCTCTCACTCCTCGGTGGACTGCTAGACATCTCCAGAGACACATGTTGCCCCTGTAGGTGTCGGGGGCAGTCATACTCTTCTTCTGTCGTAGGCAGTCTTGGAGGGGGCCTGTCCCAAGCAGAGGTTGGCGGTCGATGACAGCCCTGACCTCAACGTTGATTGATCGAATGAAAGCCCACTTGGTGATGGGTCGATCGATATTGTCTGTGTCGAGGCGGGCTTGCTCTCTTGCGGCCACCCAGTCCTGAGCTGCTCCTATCGTGTTCAGCCACTGGCTCCCTGGAGCATTCGTGTAGAAGAGCATCACTCTACCGTCCTCGATATGACGGATGCGATAGGTATGGGTGTAGCGGATGTAGAAGGCGTTCTGGACTGTCTGCTGGATTTTTTGCATGATCTGGCCTGTGAGGTCTCCTTCTAGACCTCTGAAGAATGTCCAGCGTACTGACCGGCGTCCTCTATCCTCTGTCTCCCTTTCGCCGAGACGGTGGTCGAGAATGTGTTCGGCTTCTCGCCTCATTCTCCGGGCTAAGGGTTCAGACCTCGGCCACCTCATCATTCGCTTAGTGATCCTGCATAGGGGAGGTAAGCGCTCCAGTGGATGGCCCACCATCTGCCTCGCTACAGTCTTGGCTCACAAGCTAGCAGTCACCTCCTTGTCCACATGACGAAGCTCATGGAGCCGCTGTGCTTTCTTGTGGGGATTCAAAGGATCATCTTTGGTAAGCGCTGGAAACCTTCCCATCTTCATTGCTCGGGAGAGACGCTTCTGCGACTCCTCGGCATGGGCCTGTCCGATCATCTGGAGCGGATTCGGCTTTCTTGGCCTTAGAGGCTACTCTAAGGCCGAATTGCTTTGCAACCTCGCGAAGCTGTGCAACAGTAATCATGGTGTATATCACTGTGGATGCCTGTCTCTAAATGGGCGTTCAGACCCTATTATGTATGGTTGATCACAAGGCGATGTGGGTGGTCCGTCGATGTGATAGTGGATGCTTGTCTCTAAATGGGCGTCAGATGTGCGATGGATACGGGGTGTCCCCGGGTATGTGACGTTGGCTCTAAATTGGCGTCAGATGTACGACGGGTATGGGCCGTCCCAGCTAGGCCGGGTATGGGACAACCGTGCATTCCAAGCATGCCCCCTGGATTGGATAGTATGCATGTATAAAGCCCTATGAGAGACGTATGGTTAAGCCGTAACAACTCATAGCACGCATGCGTCCCTGTCAACACATGTCAGTATTGTGAGAGTGTATGCATGTATTGTACCGAGTTGGTACTGGGGATTAAAGCACTTCATTCTCGTGGTACCGATCAGGACCGGAATGAAGCGAGAATTTCCAAACTGTTTACCATTTTAAAATCGGACCAGAAATGGCCGAGTTATCCACAAATTCTAATAGTGAGATTTGAACCTGTGATTTTAAGTTTGCTAATACCACAAAAGAAGGATTTGAACTGACGCATTAACTACCTCGACCCTGTATGCATTAGTAAATATAGCTTATAAGTTATGTGTTCTCATATGCTGCGCTTATCAGTCCCAGATCTTTGCTATTATTGCGCCACAATTGTATAATACTTAACTGTCTCGGCCATGTATGCATCGCATTAACTATGTACGTATGCATTATTATAGCTGATAAGTTATGGGTTCACACATTGCTGTGTTGGTGCGTAACAGCGATTGCACAACTCACGCTCAGAGATAAGACTACTAAGAGGCGCGATTTTAGTGGTGTTGCGGTGGGTCGATCGATATAGTTGTGGAATTGCATAGCGTTCCCAGGCTGCAGACTGGGTTCAAATCTCGCTCTAAAGACCTCGCTAGAACTTACCTGAAATTTCGAAACTAGGTAAGACACTAGGGCTGGGGTAATATGACCAGGTTAGATAAAGACCCACTGCGACACTCCCACTGCGGGGTTAAAGCACCACAGACACACATGCACCAGCCAGCTGGATTATCAACAGGGTGGGGTAGAAGATAGGTAGAATAGGTAGGATAGGTACAAAAATGTCCCACAGATAGAAACACCTCCTCAGGATACCCATTAGAATATAGTTGAGGTCGGTGGTATCATTTTAATTCCGACCGGGATTAAATCACTTCATTCTCGTGGTACCGATCAGGACCGGAATGAATGGCAAAGACCATCCACATGTCTCAAGAACCCTCAGTCCCCAGGGATTAAGAGGGCGGTGGGGGCCACGGATCGCCGATCGGCTGCCAGTTGAGGGAGGTGGTATCATTTTAATTCCGACTCTACTGAGAGAGAGAGAGAGAGAGAGAGAGAGAGAGAGAGAGAGAGAGAGAGAGAGAGAGAGAGAGAGAGAGAGAGAGAGAGAGAGAGAGAGAGAGAGAGAGAGAGAGAGAGAGAGAGAGAGATGACAGCAGTTGTGTATTACGTATCAAGATTTATCGTATATACATGCGTGCGCGAGTGAGTGTGTGCGTGCGCGCGCGTGTGGACGTGCGTGTGTGCATGTGTGCCTGTGCGAGAGTCCGTGTTATAGTGTGTATGGGTAGGTGTGATTGCGACAAGTTATTCACAGATCTGATATGGAAATTTATATTTAATTGAAATGTCTACCTGCCATACATATTATTATTAGTATTGTTGTTATTATTATTAATGTACATGTCTTCACAAAAATGTGAATAAAGACTCATTCATTGACCCAATGTGCCCTTCCCAATATAAGTCGGCTAACATAATCACGTCCATATATTTGAAGTTAGGCTTTCTGCACTTGAACACGAAATCACTATAAAAGTAATTATGCTATCAAAAGTGGTTATTAATTAAGAAAACTAAGAAAAACTATGACGAAATACGATGACGTAGATGGGGATCGAGTCAAAGACGGCCAAGAAATAGATGCAAATCTCAAGACCGAAACAGAGAAACAAAGAGAGGGGGATAAAGAGGATAAGGAGGATATGGAAAACGGCTGTGTCTTATCGACGGAAGTGATGGATATACGCGAGCAGAAAGTCAAGAAATCCATGCCAGAAAACGGCGCTGAATTCACAGAGAAAACAATAAACGGAGCTGAAGTGGCAAATGATAATACTTCCAGCCCAAAACTTCTGTATGACGTGGAAGATATGCCGTCAATTGGAATTATATTTCTTTATGGGGTGCAGGTAAGATTCGATTTAGAAATAGCGCTGATGACACTGACGCCGTTTTCCTAATTATGCTGACAGTATACAGAATGTCGCCTTCTTTCTCACGGTTCCAGCCCTGCTTGTTGAAATGGACAAGGTAAGGCATGCCATTTCTTATACGCTGTGAGGTTTAAGTACATCCACCCATGCCAAAGCTAGCATCAATACTAAGGTACGATATAGCAAGGCGCTATGTTTATATGTGGCTTAGACCAAGTGAACGAATGCCAACGAATTGATGTTGCTGGTCTAGGGGACTAAAGTATTCATCGCGCGTGCGTGGTAGGCGAGCGTGCGTGCGCGCGCGCGTGTGTGCATGCGTGCGTGCGATCGGGCATGCGGGCATGCGGGAAGGCAGGCATGCTGGCTGGCTGGCTTGGACAGATGGGCAGGCAGGCAGGCGGGCCAGCCACGTGGGCGAGCGCGCGGTTGGGCACGCGGGCGGAAGGTTGGGCGAGCTGGCGGGCATGTGTGAGTGCATTTGACTTTTTGCCAGGTCTAAAAGATGCGTGATCTAATATCAGCAAAGTCACCCGTGCAGCCTTCAATATTTAGCTGTACATCTATTGACATCAGATGAGGGTTGATGGCTGTGTGGTACAGCGGATGGGAGAGCTTCACACGCACGCACGCACGCACGCACGCACGCACGCACGCACGCACGCACGCACGCACGCACGCACGCACGCACGCACGCACGCACGCACGCACGCACGCACGCACGCACGCACGCACGCACGCACGCACGCACGCACGCACGCACGCACGCACGCACGCACGCACACAAAAACACACAACTGACCACACGATTCATATACCACATGAATAATGGTATGTAATATTGTAATTTGTCGTTGAAAATAACACAGAGTAATCGTCACATAAATACATGAAAGAAGAGTTACCCTCCATTTAGAAATCACATATTCGATAGTTTTTACATTCTAGGCACTAGAGGGAGCCACTGCTTAAATACATGGTCATTTTAACATATAACTAGGTTAAAGGATAACTAATCTCATCTCTTGGTAGCTATTCAGGTCATCTAATATGCTTTACTTTTCAACCAATCAGAAAAACCCTAGCGTGTCTGCCTCGGGATATACGTTCTGTCATAGAGGCGCCAGTTATAGTTTGGCAATGTGGTGTAAAAGCAATCATACAGGTAAGTTGTTGACTATTTTGAAACTAATTTGACTGGAAGTTGTTGCTACCTATGGCAGCAACAACTTCCAATCAAATTAGTTTCAAAATATTCAACGAGATGAGTGTTACATAATAAAGAATCTAATGCATTGGCACTTACATGACATCACACGCTATCGCTTGAGAAGACAAAATGGTGGCGTTCAACTGTTCAACATTTACACGATATTGCAAAGCAGATGGTTGAGATACAGAAACGGGAATGTGACAGAATATGAATGAAATCGAATCTAGAAACCATAAACTATCGGTGCAGTATAACATTTGAGATGAGATTAGCATCCCTTTAATAATTATTAATCATCATTTGTGGCTTTATCCACTTTAGCTTACTATTGGTTGACATTGGTGCCATAGACAGCGATGCCGTCAAGCCCAACCACTCCCAAACCTCTCAACTGTGCTCTATTTTATTTTTGATACATTCCACGTCATCTCCGAGCTACACGGCATGTACTGCTATTTACTATTTAGACATCATGCCCTTACATACATCAATTTATATACTTTGAACCTCAGGATAACTGTACAGGAGAAAGCTATTGCGCATTTTGAAACCAATCGGGCAAAACTATGGCATCAACAGCCACCAGCCGAACTAGCCCCAAAATACCCAACAGAATATATAATTTTAAAACATCACCATAACGGTTTGATTAAAAACTAACAGAATAATGTTACATAATAGAAATAAACATAAATTAACAAAAATATCAGATACTATCAATTCCAATTATTGCACATTTTGGGGTCGACTTATATACTTTGAACCTTATGTACAGTAGTACAAATCTCAAGGTAACACAGAGAGGCGTTGCTGCATATGGCACCAACATCACCCCCCCCCCACCCCGGCTAGACTAAATCCAAAATACCCAACAGAATATAATATTAAATCATAATCACCAACTATTGCCACTTAAACACCTGACGACCTTGTGATCTGACAACTCATTTGCACCATCAATTTAAAAATCTTTTATGAGATCTAAATTGGAACATAAAATATAATCAACCACCCTTTTGGAGTTATGCATGTAAATTCCCCAATACGATAGTCAGATCCCACCCTGCCTTTCAGTATTACGATAGTCAGATCCCACCCTGCCATTCACTATTCTTAATCCAGACACTCTGCAGAAATTTAATAATGTATGTTCGTTTTCATTTGCTTCAAGCATATCCTTAGAAAAACGTTTAATATTATTATCCCAAGCTACATAGTCATCATCTAGTGGTATGTACCTAGCATCATCATTTTCAACAAAATCTGCTAACGCTTTTGTTCTAGCATTAAGGTCACCACAAATTAGGAAGTTGCAATCATTATCATCAGCGCGTTGAGTATTTACAGAGTCTGTCAGTCTGTCAAAACATCAACATCTACGAGCGCACTTCTTGGGGAACCTTTTGATAAAATATAACATAGGCATACACACATGTACAAATTATTAACTAAATTGAAATATATTTTGTCCAACTTAATCCATATAATATCATCATTATCTTTTTCCATTGATTCAATGCTATTTTCCAGATGTGTTTTGTAATATATTATTAACTCCCCAGAATCTTTTTTTGCGTGTTTATGTCTTTTTCTATTTACCATGTGATTAAAGCCAGGTATATCCATGGTTATGCTGTCTGCGTATAGTTATTGTTCATTCTAGATATCGATGTCACGTGATCCACACGATTGTCTGCTGCATCGGCGCTCAATGTACGACTGTCTTGTTAGCTGTTCAGATTCTGAATATCTCTGTTAAATAAAATCTGATTCCAATGGGGAAACAATCCCACACTACATCTCGTCCGACAACCAGTTTGGCTGGGTACTGAACCACTGCCTGTTTCCCTGCTTGTTTGGCTGACCGGTATTCCGGCCACAATTGCCCACGGGCCTCTACATTCTTTGTCAGATAGTCTCTGCTTATTGAATATTGGCTGCCACGCAAAACAAACGTAGCCTTTAAAATATCGTCTATATCCAATCAGTCCCTGAAAAAGGCAATTAATGGTCGAGGCCTACGACAGTTCGTCTTAATGACCCTAGACGACATGAAACATGCCTGCTCGTTGTAGCTTTCGACGAAATACGCGATGCCAGTAAAAATATTTTCGAAATATTCTCCAGCACATTTAGTAAACGAGCAATATCTACCTAGCTTTGGCCGAAATATTTGTGTAGAATTCGGCAGTTAAAATACTTTCAAAACATTTATTAAGTAGTTCTTTCCTTAAATTTGTACCCGACTTGTAAACTACAGCGTTCTAACGCGCATACCCATTACACCTGCCTGGGTTCTGATAATGATCTAGACTAACCCTATGACAAAGATCCTCCGTAAATTTGCAGCATTGCATTAAGCAGTCAAATTACTTTCAAACATTTATTGAATATATCCCCTACCATTAAATTGTATGTGAATGATAAACTACAGAGCTCTAATACGTATACCCGTTCTACCTGGCTGGACCCTGACAATGATCTAGACTGATGCTATGACATACATTTGCATGTATGTATTAGGGAGTCAAATTAATTTAAAAAAAATATCCCTGCCATTCAGTTTTACCTGAATAGTAAACTAAAGAGCTCTAACCTGTAACACATAAGCTGACCCGAACAGTGATCTAGACTTTGCTATGAAAAAACTCTGACATACATTTGCATCTATACGTATTCATCAATCAAATTACTTTCAGACATTTGTATAACTATCCCTGCCTTTCAATTCTGCACAAATGATAACCTAAATAGCTCTAATCTGTGTAGCTGTTACACCTGACTGGGCGTTTGACTAGCTGCTGCATGCTGAAAATATATGCCATGACATCAACGACGACGACGACGACGACGACGACGACGACGACGATTATGTCGACAACCTTCACCGCAGCAGCCAAATCACTTTTCAAAATAGTCCTCAGACCATTTTGATAAAATAGTAACCGCCTCAATTTGCGTGAATGCCCTACGTTCTAAACCTGTATATATGCTTCACGTGGCTGGAACCTGAAACGACCTAAGCTTAATACCGTGTAGGCATATGAGCGTGATCATATATATGTATGGTTGTCTGGACGTTCGATCGCACGATTAAGCGAGGGGTATCTCTCGAAACCCTTCTGAAAAAGCTATTTTGCATCAATCTGTTAAAGCAGATCTGCGTTAGCAGCAACAGAACTCAGCGAAATTAGTTTTCAAAATCTTCGACAGCGATGCTTATTAAAAGTGTTTAATTCGCGAAACGTGGAGCTCTATTACGCTTCATATTGCTTCTACATGAACATGCTCGCGGATGTGTGTGTGTGTGTATGTGTGTGCGTGCGTGCGTGCGTGCGTGCGTGCGTGCGTGCGTGCGTGCGTGCGTGCGTGCTTGCGTGCGTGCGTGCGTGCGTGCGTGCGTGCGTGCGTGCGTGCGTGTGTGTACGTGCATGCGTTCGCGTGTGTGTGCGTGTGTGCGTGCGCGCGTGTGTGCGTACGTGTGTACGTGTGCGTGTGTGTGTTTGATTGTTCCGTTGCCGGTGTGCGCATATATGAGTGCCCTAAATACAGGTTTGAGGTGGGGTGCCCTGGCTCAGCAGAAATGTCAACGATGTTTCGAAGTATCTGCTTGACCTGCATGGCTACCAACACCATCGGAGCATTTCTCATAGTTTCTCATAGCCTGAGGTTGCAATATCACCTCTCCTCCTCCTAGGGCTCTTTCTCCCTAATAGGTAAATAAATCATCTTTAAAGTTTCAAGGTCAAGTTCCGGATAAACATGGCCACCCAATGAGTCCATGTGAGATTATGCGGATCTGTATTAACGACTATGAATGAGGGTCTACTGAGCAGGAATCATGTCTCTAGCGAAACCCCCTAGACATCCTCTAGATAACCGAACATCTCACTTATTAATGTCTGCTGTAGTTAGCATTAAGGCAGTTTCAGTACTCTGTGGTGACGCTATCTATGGTTATGATATGATTAAACTCGGCATAACATATAACGTTTATGGTAGTCAATAAAGCTGTCTGAAAGCAAAGCTATATACGTGGCCTACCCTGCTTCGTCAATTGTATATGATTGCCAATAGCCAAGGCTGGTGTAAAGTCCAAGGCGAAGAATGTAAGCCCTGAGTTATATTCATCTAGACTTATGCCTACATGCCGGAGCATGTCAAAGTGGCTTCAAATGCTGACACAGCTGCGTAGACAAGTATGGGCATTGACACGGCACGAACATTCGACACAATTAAATGCTCAAAGATCCTAGATGTACTAAGCCAGGCCAGTTGCAATGAGGATGAGTTACCACTAGTGAGACTACTGCAGCTTGCAGACACCAAGCTGAGAGTACGAGTCAAGTCAGTGAAGTCTGTAGAGTTTGAGACATCAATCGGCTCCCCACAGGGAGATGGTCTATCTCCGATGCGTTTCACCTGTTATCTTGCTGCTGCATTGATATCCGTGTGGGAAAGTTCCACAAGACCAAGCCCCACGCCACTCCCCTCCCAGTGTCAATACTCAGTATGCTGCTAGAGATGGAATATGTCGGTGAATATGTGGACTTCATAGACGAGGAACAGAAACCGCTTGACAAACTTCTCCCAATAGCTGCAAGTAAACTCAAAATTGAAAATCTCTTTATAAATGAATCCAAAACAGAGTTCACCCACATATACCTATCTACAAAGCATGGAACTAAAGAAAATGACGATCCACTTCATGGCGGCGAACCATGGAGGAGACGTAATATCCTTGGCTCACTGCTTTGCAGTACTGCTGATACTGCTGCATCCTGCACCCTGCATCATGGGGAACATAGCTTTCCAGTCCTTCTGGAAGCTATGGATTCGTAAATCAGAGATGTCCTTGATTTAAACGCTACATTTATACAATGCAACCCGCGTATCTTTGATCATGTATAACTGTAACAGCTGGGCAGCTCCAAAGGCAGCTCTAGACAAACTCGATGCCTGCCACCGCAAACGCCTTCGCACCATCACTGGACACCAATGGCCAGACAGTATAATTTGTAACGATGCACTATACAAGCTGTGTAATACGTCGCCGCTGTCTGTAAACGTCGCCTAGCAAAGATTGGTCATGTTTGGCCATGTGCTAAAGATGACAGAAGAGAGCGCCATGGAATTCGCCCTACTAGGAGCCAGCACATACAAAGCCAGGAGAGGACGTCATTGCACAAATCTGCTAAGAATGCTACGAGGTGACCTCAAGAAAGCAGGACTCAGTACACTCAAGTCAAGAATGGACCTGAGGAGGATAAGGAGTTCAGCTGAGGACAATATACAGTGGGAAAAATCGAAGAAGGACTGATTGCAGCTATTGGATGTTTCTACTACTACAGCCGCAGAATACAGTAATCATACATATGCCTACACACTTATCGTCGAATAGAACTCCAGTACCATTAAATAGAGTTAAGAATTAGTCTGTAAAGTTAAACCCACCCACTATAAAGTTCGGAGTGAGGGCCTCTCCCATCAATTGTTTGCCGTTCAGATAACAAGCTATGTGATTAGGTTCACAGTGTTGAAAATTGAACTGGTTTGAATCCCAACTACAGGTATAAGCCTGATTACTCACTATACCGAATATTATCCTCTGAGAAAATTATTATTTCAGTTTATGCCATTGGTACCCACAGGGATAGTAAAAGACTTTGCAATTGTTCGTTTAATGGGATATCTAGCTTTTTAGAAGCTGCGGTGTGAGCGCATTAAGTACTTGAGGTATAGGTTTCACTTTTCGTAGATATAGTGTCATGTATTTACCTTTTGAAGACATTCGCTTTGCTCAGATTATAGGCTTGGGAGCTGGCTGTAAAGCAATGCTGTTTAGCAGATAAATTTCCTGAAGAAAAGTGTCTGAATGAACTCTATACCGATCATTTCCATGGGTTTACTCAGAGCAATCTTAGTTTTCTACTATTGTAACCAACATTACCCATAGCTGCCATGTTCTACATTTTACCTGCTTGTAACGAGGATCTTAACTGAGAAACCCTATTGTCCTTAAAATAAGCACATAGCCATTGCTAAGTAAGCCCTATAAGGATAGGTAGCATTAGCATCGGATACACGCTTGCCATTTAGAAATATGGCGACTTGCGAACTCATAGTAGCAATCCATAAGTTGAAGAATCCGACATTGCTATCCACCAGGAGATTAATTTACAGATGACGCACGTTTACCTAGAGACATGCCCAGATTTTTAGATAAAGGACTAACAGAGAATATGTTCCGTAGTCCATGATCTTTCTGCCCCATACTTCCGCCGAACACCGGGAAACGTCCACCAGCTTGAGTAGCATAGTAACCAAAGTCAAAGTAATTTTATTTCAGGATAAACCACGCACTATATAGAGATTATAAGAGGATATCCATCGAAGGCAGGGTTCATGATGTGATGGGCACTTTACATGGCTTACATTGTTGGACAAAACGGACACGTAAAATAAATATATACATACAGAATTGAGTAAAAGACATGGTTATGTATATTAGTAATGGGAGGGTGGCATGGTGGGGTTGGGAGGTGCTGGGTCAGTGGGGATGGGAAGTGGGTTCTTCTGTAAGGTGTACTGAGTGCAATGTATATTTGTGTATGTTTTTAGAAATAAATTAAAATATTCTGTGTAAGCCTGCGCCAAGTGGATTTGTAGGCATCTATTTTGGAATGTAATGGCGAATGTGCTCGGAAGTGATGGAAGACATCATGCAGATATCTATTTATGAATTTTTCACTGAAACCATGGTCCTGAAACCCCTTCCATTTACTGAGAATGTCAAGATATTTTCAAGTGATTTGAATAATGGTTTTGAATGGGAGTGACTAAAGAGTATATATATATATATATATATATATATATATATATATATATATAAATAAATATATGTATGTATGTATGTATATATATATATATATATATATATATATATATATATATATATATATATATATATATATATATATATATATATATATATATATATATATATATATATATATATATATATATATATATATAAATATTATTTTCATGAATGAATTGTGTTTTCTGCCCCATATTCCCTTGCTTATTTAGCAGTGATTTGATAATTTCCAAGTTTCAGTAATGTTGTTTTCCTTTTCCTGAAATTTATGGTGATAGTCATTTTGCTTGGCTATTCTTATTATCTGATTAAATTTATTTCTATATTTCTTTTCGCTTTTTATTCTTCTTCTCTTCTTCTTTCATGCTTAAATTGTTTAGGGTTAAATTACACTCTGCAGGTATAGTGGGCTAACTTTTCCGATATGATACCAAGGACAACACTACCTCCCAATTCGATTCAAATGTCAGAGGCATTTGAAGATGAGTTCTGAACTCCGATATCTTATTATAGGGATAGTAGATTATACTACTGTTAGTCAGGAGTTACATAAAACTGATCCATGATGTTCCCCAGCTGGTGCATATTAGGTTAATGGGAGTAAATCAAACCTGTGAGTCCGTACCCTAATCGGTTTAGCCACCTTAATACTCATGGCTGGTAATAGATAACCTAAACAACCCCAGGCTAAGGAATTCCACACACCTTTATTCACATTCTGTAGACTCCGATTTTTTAAGCATGTGATGATGATAATGTATAGTATTGTAACATGAGCCAAATACATAATTTCATCAAATGCCATGACAATTGACAGACTCGAAGATTCACTTTGCTAACTCAAGAGTTAAACATTTTATGATAGCCTCTCCACTTGATTGAAGACTCATCCTTATTACCATTCTTGTGTATTTAAACAATCTTTTTCTATGTGATACATTGGGTCGCTCTCTCTCCCTTGAAACGATTTTCTCTAATTTTCAGATTAAAATGTCCCGATTATAGATTCATCATTATAATCCTTTAGTTTATATACCCCAGACCTGTGCGGGACCTTGGTGCTAATCGAGAAGATCTCTTCTCTCAATGAAGTTCTATAGCCGTTGGTAAACATTTCTTTTAGCTCGAATATACATACCCAATCACATATGGCTAACAATTCGTCGATGAGCCCTAGATATGATATTACAGCAAGCCAATAATTTTCGTACTGTTGTGTATAGAGGCATGAACCAACTTTGGCAATGCCTCAATATATATCTTCGTATGCTTGTACATCATGTATCTCCCTATTTTGATCTTTATCATTCTCTGAACTTTCTCATCAATGGCTGCGTGACGTTTGTTCTGAGATGGATAAAGGCAAAAATTTCTAGATTTTAAGATATGCTTTACCGAAGCATTTACAAACTCTCCACCCTGGACACTTTGAATTGATTCAGGATTTCGATCCATGCTGTTCAGAAAGTTTTCTAGAGTTTCCTAAACGGTTTTGGCCATTTTATTTGGCAACGGTAGAGCCTAAAAAATCTCGATAACCCATCCATAGCATACAACAGATGAGTATTGTCGTTGTCTTTGGCTAACATCGACCTGTTGCTAAGGTCGACTTGCCATAATTGATCTACGCTAGTGAGTCTAATAGGGTATCGAGTAAACTTCGTGCATTCAGGTTTATGTAAGGAATAACTCGGTTGACTAGCTAGCCATCGCTGAATGCGTTTTAGCGATATACTCCCGTTAAAGCTGCGATGTAACTTATTGGGGCCTCCAAAGGCTACCGAATGCTGGCATAACAATATTAATTTTTTAGTCGGATATTTGTGGTGTGCGAATTACTCTTGCTTTTTGCCATATTCTAACCAATTGACTTTCGGTATAACTCCAGATTCTTCCAAAGGCATGGGACGTAGTATCTGACAGCATTCCTCCCCCCTCGTGGGTGGGGGTCTGGCCAGAATTGGAGGAATGCATACATCTAGGAGGTGTACAGGTTCTTGGGGTTCTCTGGGCGTCATTCTAGAGAAAGATGGGCCGACACTCTGTATTGCCTCATACAGTTCCTGCTTACGAACTGTTGTTGTATATTAATCTCGCATAGGAGGTCATTAAAGGCTCAACCGATCCATCAAATTGTATGAGAGCTAACCTCGTACCACGGTTTTGGCAATATAGTAGAGGCTATCAAGCATACTAAATTACTGTGAGGAAAGAACTATCCATTTATAGTTACTTGATAAGCAGCATCGACGGAGATCTGAGGAATTGAGCTTAAAACCTTCAGTAAGCGAGTGCCCTTAGAGCGTAGAGGCTTACAGAATGTGTTAACTACTCTACAACAGACTCGCTTCTCGGCCATGTCAGTGTCAGAACTAATCTATGAGGATGGTGTAGATGATGGTGTAAACCTCTGTCGACGCACGGGTCGAATCTTGGTCACCCTAGAGATGTCAGATTTACTTAGGGGTATAATAATGGCTTTACTCTGCATGAAATCTGATTGATCCATACGTAATGGAAACCTTTGCAATGTCTGAGAGTATAGGTTGGTCTTGGCTCTAGGAGAAAAATAACCACGTGAAAGAATACTTTGCATCTCGTAGTGTGGCTTTAACGCCGAGCGGATCCTCTGAACACAATTTAGTATATTAATTTTAGAGTCAGTATGTAAATATTCTATCAGATCATATGGCCCAAGGGCCATTTTCTGAAATTTTTCATGATTATTACTAACCCAAAATTTTAAGATTATTGGTAACACCACTGGCAGTAGACACATGTAAGAATCTGCCAGTCTGCATAACCATACGATGATAATGACTCCCAGACACTACTAAGGAGCCTTATATGTCTGCGACATTTGACCAGGCTCCTATACTGGATTCTATTGAGATTAATATTCCCTCTAATACAGTTTAACCTGCATTCCGATATCACATCCACTAATGCCCAAACGCAGCGCTCGAGAATGGCGTTATATTTCTTGGGCATAGTGTTAGCAAAAAGTTTTAGGCGGTGAAAATCTTCCTGAACTTTTAGATTTTTATTTCTTCTTCTTTTCGATCGCTGGTATCACACTTGGAGAGCTGTTCTCAAGATGAAATCTGTGGTTTTCTGCAGTTCTTCCACAGGCCCATACAGCTTTTCAAGAAAAGAGGTTGACAAAGGCCAGATCTCTTCTCTCAGCAGCTGATACGTACTGCAACATTGAAGTATGTGCTCAGTGGTCTGTTCTGCTTCTCCACAAGGACAAGCGAGCGATGTCGTAAGGTGGAACCGCCTGTACATGTGTTGGTTTAGTCTGTTATGTCCAGTTCTGAGACGAAAAATTTCCACTTGCTCTGGCCTCAAGAGATGATGGTAGGCATCTTCTGATTGAGGTGTTCTATAGAGTGACTTGGTGATAGTCTTCATCTCTGTATGGGCAACCATGTTTTCTGTCTGATTCTCTTCTTTCTCGTCTTTCACCTTTGCCATCTTGTCTGCTTCCTCATTTCCTTGGACTCCACAGTGTGAGGGGATCCACTACAATGCTATCCGAAAGCATTTGATGGTTTGTAGTGCTTCTTCAAGTTGTGGCAGCTTACCTTGGGTGATAGCCACAAGGACGGAGCGGGCACCAGATAAAAAGACAATCTGTGTAATAGGGTCTGCTGTTCTGCTGATGGTATTAGCTGCATGAACCAGTGCTTCGACTTCAGCTCTGTAGTTTGTGCAGTGTTTGCCTGTCAGTATTGCAGCTGACTCATGTTGTCCGTTTGGATACTGCATGTGCAGTCCGGCACCTCTGCTCCTAATTGCATCTTTGGCTGATCCATCTGTGTAGATCCTTATCCATGTCTCCTGAGGGTACATTTCTTCCAGCATGGCTAGGATCATGGCCTTCTTGCTCACATCACTGTGTTCATCTTTGGTTGTGAGATGAGGTACTGTGGTGCGAATAACTATGCTCTCTAGTTTGCTTTCCCAGGGTGGAGGATCAAGGGTGTGGTTTGGGTCTTTTATTTGTGATGGCAACATTTCTTGGTGTTTCCTTTGAAGTGCTTTTGTCTCGTTCATAAAACTTGACCTTTTAAGTCTTCTGGATGACAGCTGTGCTTGCCTGATCTTCATCGGGTGGTTGTTGAATGATTTGAACTTTGCAGCTTGGATCAGTGCTTTGCATTCCCTTCCTTTGCTAAGTGGGGGGATGCCTGCTGTCTGCTCCATTTTTTCTATTGGTGTTGATCTCATTCCACCAGTGATGATGCGCAGTGCCTGGTTTTGTACTCTGTCGAGGTTCTGTTGATGAGATTTAGCTGCTGACATCCATGAGCTGGATCCATACTCAAGGTGTGGTCGTACAGCACCTAGGTAGATGGTCTTGAGGATCCTTTCATTGGCACCCCACTTTGTTCCTGCCAGCTTCCTCATGATGTTTAGCTTTCTTCTGGCCTTTCCCTCTGCGTTCTGGATGTGCTCCTTCCATGTTAATCTTCTGTCATAGGTGACTCCCAGGTATGTCTGCTGGTCCTCGTACTCGAGTGGTGTACCGCCCAGTGTCAGATTGCCAACCTTGGTTTTGGTGGACAGTGAGAATAGCATGGCTGATGATTTTTCTTTGTTGATGGTAATACACCAGCGATTGGCCCAAGCTGTAATTCTGTCAAAGGCGAGCTGCATTCTGTATGTGGCAATCGTTGTGTACTCCTTGGTGCACCAGCGTACGAGGTCATCTGCATAGAGGGCTGCTTGGATCCCATTGGGCAGCTCTGCTACAATGTCATTAATGAAGAGTATGAACAGAGTTGGTGATAATACTCCGCCTTGTGGCACCCCTTGTCCCAGCAATACATTCTGTCCAGATTGTCCATCCACCAGCACCCTAGCTCTGCGATTGTGTAGGTATGACTTGGTCCATCGGAACATGTTGCCACCAATGCCTGTGCGCGGGAGCTTCACGAGGAGGCCATCCTTCCACACCTTGTCAAATGCCTTCTGAAGATCGATAAAGGCAGCTAGCATCACCTTCTTGGCTTGAAAAGTGTCCTCTATGACCTGAGCAAGATGTGTTGTTTGATCTTCTGTGCTCCTGTTTCTTCTGAAGCCAGCCTGCTCTGAAACTATAATGTTCTCCGACTCCAGGTACCACTGCAACCGCTGGTTGACGATGCGCTCCATAGTCTTGCATATGCAGCTTGTAAGACTGATAGGACGGTAGCTCAGCACTTTCGTCTTGTTCTTCCCTTTTTTCAGAATAGGAGTCATTCTGGCTTCCTTCCAGCACTGATGAACCTCTCCATTGGTCCAACTGAGATTAAAGATGTCTAGCAACTTGCAGAGAAATGCATTACCAAGGTGTTGGATCATTTCATTCGTAGTGCCATCTGGCATGGGAGATTTCTTCTTCTTCAATTGGCGGATAGCCTTCTTCAGTTCTGCTAAACTAATGTCAACTTTCATTGCATCGTGAGTGTTGGTGTCTGTTCTTTCCTTTTGCTCTTTTCTAACCTCTTTTTGACGCATTCGTGGTATAGAAATGTTGCTTTCTTTTGCATATGCCTTCGCAAAGGCATCTGCAGCCATCTTTCCTGTCGGTGTTTGTCCATCTTTTTCAAGAGTAATCTTCTCTCCACCGACACCTTCATCATTCAGTGCTTTAGTCAGTCTCCATAGCTTTGTGGTGTCTTTCTCTAAATTAAACCCTGCCGTCTTTTCCCTCCAGCTTCTTCTTTTGGCCTCCAGCTTGGTCTTTAGATACCTTTCTCCCTTCTACTGCTATATTTTGGGTAAGCTCATTGGAACGAATGCCGAGCAGACTTTGCCTTTCTGTAGTCCCACCTTGGATGTTGAGGTGAACTTGTCGAAATACTTCCAGAAAGAGAGTGGAGGACTGGGCGGTGGTCGCTTCCTCCTAACTGCGATCCGACCACTCTACTGAGGTTTCTGTGAATGTCTTCTGTACAAAATGCCAAGTCCGGCGTTGTTGTCGAGTGCCACCGGCGCGAGTAGAAGGTAGGCTGATCTGTGGGATCATTGACAAGTAAAAGGTGCTTATCATCTTGCCATGCTTCACTGTCTTCTCCTCGTTTATCAGGTGTTCTGTATCCCCAGCTCTGGGACTGGCTATTAAAGTCTCCTGCAATGAGGAAGTGGCAGTCCGGGACCTGGATTGTGTCAAGTGAGAGATTCTTGTCATTAGGGCAGTAATAATTGACAATGTCAATCACAGAGTTGCTGGTTGTTACCTTGATCTTGATATATTCTGCCTCTTCCATAAAGGTTTTGATCTGGCTGGCATTCACGCTGTTTCGGACCAAGGTGATCACCCCGCTTTTCTTTCTTCCTCTTCGATCACACCGGAAAATCTGGTAACCTCTGATCTTAAATGGGTTTCCTTCTTGCAGGTGTGCCTATTGGATGCAGCAGATATCAATGTTGTTTTCGTACAAGAACTGTTCGAGCTCTGATTTCTTGTTGGTAACCCCTTCTGCATTCCAGTGCATGATGTTGATACTGGGGTTCTCTTTGGGTTTGGTCTTCTCTTTCGGTTGGCCAGTAGCTCTCCATCCTCGTCCCCTGGCTCAACAAGACGAGTTGATGGGACCTCCAGAAGCTGAGGGTGGGCTCCTTCGAGGCGTAGAGCCCGGTGCTGCACCTGCCTGGCGGATCCTCACAGGGTGAGCACCATTTCGGTTGATTCGATCTCCAAGTGTCATTTCATTAGCGTTGTGCATAATGCTCTGGTTAGCCCTTCCAAATGTCTGGATTGACACCCAGTGGGTTACACCCCTGCGCCACGTTGGGGCCGAGCATATAGTCTTAAACAGGGGGATTTTTTACTATTACTTCTAACACGATTGCTGTGACTGCTACTGTCGCAGAAGACATTGACTCTAGAATGAGTAGCCATTACAATTCTTTACTGCTACCGTTGTTGACTAGGTAAGCTAAGCAAATTTCTCCAGGAGTGTTGTTTACTTTAAATCTACTAGTAAATATTAATGATGTTCGGATGTAGCATCTATATATGCTTGTTGGAGAGCTCAACTATTCCACGGATACATTTTGCTAGCCAAAATATTAGTGCTCGCCATATCCTTCAGATTGTTGAACAGTATTAGAGCCTGCATGGGTGACTGCTAATGATGTCACCTCAATAGTATACTAGGCCACACACCTTTTACATCTGTCAAAGAGGCAAACGCACACCCACTCTCATACACGCACACACACGCACACACACGCGCACGCAGGCACGCACGCACGCACGCACACATCTATTGTCAATAGACATAGAAGTCAAATAGTTGTTAAGTTCAAGTTCACTTTATTCTCCAAGGCTATTACAATAGCAATTGCGATAACAAGTGCATACTACTATTAATACGGCAATGGAACTGTTATATGTGTAACATATTTATAGTAACCTATGTATAGCTAGCATTAGTATCGTAATGGATGTACCAAAGGTCCCGAAACCTTCCCGCAACCTTCGTATTGGGCGGCTTTGGTGAAATAATGGGCGGCTGTGTTGATTGGCCACGAGAGGTCATGTGACTTGGCCACGTCCCTGAAACCTTCACGACTCATTACATACGTCACACAATTTAAAAACTAGGTCACACGCCATGCCCATATATGGCCATGTGGGCGTGGCCTAATAGGCAAAGGGTTGACGTCATCACTCTCTCGACCAATCAGGAAAGCCGCCTTATTCCGTTGCCTTTCTGCTCAGACGAATATGAATCATCAGAAATCTTCAGGACAATGGTGCTAAACTCTGCCCATTCTTAGATAAACTCCGTCCAGTCCTAGCTAAGCGCTGTTCATTCCTAGCTAAGCTCCGTCCCCTCCTAGCTAAACTTCGTCCATTCCTAGCTAAACTCCGCCAATTACTAGCTAAACTCCGTCCATTAATAGCTAAGGCCATCCATTCCTAGCTAAACTCCCGCTATTCCTAACTAAACTCCGTCCATTCCTAGCTACGCTCCGTCCATTCCCTGCTAAACTCCGTCATTCCCTAACTAAACTCCGTCCATTCCTAGCTAAGCCCATCCACTCCTAACTAAACTCCGTCCATTCCTAGCTAAGCCCCGTCCATTCCTTCCTAAACTCTGTCCATTCCTAGCTAAGCTCGGCCTAGTATTTACGTGTGTTGAAAAGGATCTGAAACTTTGAGACATGAACTCCCATAATTTAAATTTCAAGTTAACTATTCAGGTAAGCCGTTGAATATTTTGAAATTAAATTTCACAGGCGTCTACTGCTCCCTATACGGAATGTTGATTAAATTATCAAAATCATCAAAGGCATACAATGCCATGGAGTTCACATTGCTCGAGGTCAAACTTAACTGTCATTTTGGTTCCTGGTGGTGGTGGTTGGTGGTGGTTCTTGGCGGTGGTGCGTGCCTGTGTGCGTGCGTGCGCGCGTGTGTACGCGCATCCGTGTTTGTGCATGTGTGCGTGTATGTGTGCGTGTGTGCGCGTTTGTGCGTGCGTGCGTGCGTGCGTGCGTGCGTGCATGCGTGCGTGCGTGTGTGTTTGTATCTCCCTTATTACCATCTGGTTATTTTTCGCTGTCGGTGTTCCGACCAATAGAGAGACCCATTTCTAACTATGTCCAGCACATTTCTATTTATTCCCCGCCCATTTCTAGCTATTCCCAGCGGATTTCTAGTTATTCCCCGCCTATGTCTAGCTATGCCCAGCGCATTTCTAGCTATGCCCAGCCCATTTCTAGCTCATCTCCGTCCGCGCTTTGGGTGCGTAGGGTTCGATTTTTAGGTCCCTATGCTTCAAACCCTCAATTCTCAGAACTCAAATTTCAGGGTACACATAAGCTATTGAATAGTTTGAAACCAATTTGACTCAGTGCTGGTGCTACCCAGACAAATAAGTTTCTAATTGATCAAGGTGTCATATATTTGAGGGACAGACCAGATTCATACATGCAAGGAATGAAAGCTAACTAGTCTGAACATGGTTTCATCTCCAAAATGTAAAAATTATACTTGTGGATGTACTCGATATTAGCACTACGTATCCACCCCGCCCCACCCACCCACTAACCCACAATCCCTCCAGCCCATACCCGAGGTTGCGCTACAGTATATATGGTATAATGAGATATTATTAAATGATATATACACAAATGTTGGTTTTCACATTTACAGATCGTAATCACGAATATCTGCTTCTGTATATTGACCGCATTGCTGATTGCTCAGTTAATCTGCGCTGATCATGAATTTACATCTCGTCTGTTCTCTACTATCTGTGTTATTGTGGGCCTGACGACCATGATGCAGACCGGCCTCGGCTTAAGGTAAAGACAGCGACGGATTAAGCATAGTTGAGGCCCGGCGCTACTTAGTTGTATGGGCCTGTAGTCTAGGGCTGCTGCTGCTGCTGCCGCTGCTGCTTTTTTGGTAACACGATCAAAGGATCATGTGGAAATCTTTTCTTCCCTTAAAATATTTATAGATAAAAAACCCTAAGCTGCAGTGGACTTAATTAACAAACAGCATACGCCAGTATTATGTAGAAATAAATTCAGTAAATTAAAAAATATATTTATAAACATTGCAGCACACACACCACTATATATACCTAAGAAGCAACAAAGGTCACACTTATGCTAAAAACCAATTTGGACCACATAATTCAACTTTCTTTTTTTAAACTACCCTAATGCAAATCCCATGCACACATGAATCACAACTACTGCTTATAAAATTACCCCACGATGGATGTTTTGAGTACTGCGATTACATGTTTAAACTTACTTACTATCATAAAAGTGAAAAGCCAGTCAATTTAATTTGATTGAATGTTTCCAAAATTACCTTAATGAAAATGCAATGTACACACAAATGACCACTACGGTTTCTAAAATTACCCCGGTATGGGTATTTTGAGTACTGTAAATACATGTTTAGACTAAATTACAATCATAAAAGTGAAAAAGTCGAGTCAGTTTACTTTGAATAAACGTTTCCAAAATCACCCTGGAACAAATATAATTTTAAATAAACATTCCCATATAATGATATTGATGATAATAAACGTTATTTAATTTATTAATCATGAAGTCTTCACTGTTACGTTAGAGTATGTTGGATAATTTAAGTCAATTGACGACTACCTCATGTGACGTCAACATTATCCATGAGCGAGCCAAGGTCCCATCTCCATCTGATGCGGAGATACTGACTGTCGTAGAGGAGACTACAGCGGCCCATAGTACAAAGGAATTATTGACTCGGATGCTCTACCGGAAGTTTGACAGTGCCCAGGGCGGGTCACTAGATCTCCCCAGGACACCCACTAAGATTCCTGTAATTCTAGCTCTCCAGAAGGCTAGGGTTGATCCCAACGTTCTCCTAATGGTCGGGAAGTGGGCTGGCGTATTCGATATCCACACTGATGATGAACACCGGATGTTGGATGCTATACAGACTGGGGCCATAGATTACTTCTGAAAGGAGATCGGTACATACCTGACTAAAAGCCATGAGGCTGGGCATGCCACTTGTCACACCGAAGGTAGAGAGGAGGGAGTGGCTGCCGACCACAAGGAGGCCGTTTAGCACATCTTCAGTGAAAGAGGGTGTGAGCAGATAGAGAGTAATCTAGACGAATTTCTAAATTTTCCCGAAAAGAACTACCAGGACTATTCCGTCAAAAGTTGCCTTAAGGCAAATGCTAAGAAGGCATGGGTGAAGTGGATCTTCCGCGAGAAGTTTCAGAAGAATAGAGTCATAGCATCTGATCCTCAGTGGATAGAGTTTCAGAAATACCTACCTGGGGGCAGCATACTCTGTGGATGAAGCAATGGAAACCATGGATGAAGTTCCACAAGTAGCGGAGTCTGCGTACGAAGTTCCTCAATCCTGAATAAACATCCCAGCTGAAATCAGCGCAGCTGCGCATGTCGACCCAACTGATATGTGATCTTCCTGGCGGAATTCAACTTGTGGCTGAAGTTCTGAGTCTTCTCCAGTGAGGGCTTGAAGTGTGCGAGCTCCCCTGTATCCTTGTTGCTGAAGATGAAGAGTAATAGATCTGCGACCTTCTGCACGCCTGCGATGAAGTCTTGCTTGTTCTCCTTGAGGGTTAGGCTGTCGTATATTGTCTCAAGCATGGCACAACCACTCTTCGAGCTAAAGTAAGAGCCTCGCATTGTGCCGGATATCTGGCTATATCTCATGGGTGTACTTCTGAAAGAGGATGAAGACAGTGAGCTTGGTGTGTCGAATGCATCTGGTGACGTTGCTGAGGTATGTGACTGTCTTCTGGTCCATCGCCGGGTCGTCGATAATTAGAACAAGTGGTTCAGTTAGTCGAGCTGCAAGCAGCTTCTCCACAGTGCTTGCAGGTCGTGCGTCTTTGTGAGTGCACCATTGTACCACTGGTCATTATTGCTGACTGTCTCAGTGGTGGAATTGGACACCAGGAGGATGTATCGAGACTGAACATGTTCGGTGAGCCGGGCCTGCAGCAAGATCTTTTTCCCATGTCCTGATGGGGCAATGATCAGCACCACCTGACCGGCATCATTTGGTCTACTACTGTATGGCACTGACATGTTGCACGTGCGCATGAAGGATGGCGAGTACCTGTTTGGCTGTAGCCTGTCTATATCTGGGAGATTAAATGGCAGTACTTCCTTTATCAGCTCTTTTGCCTGCTGTGTGGGTAGCGTTGTACCGCCGGTGGATATGAAGGATGCGATAGAGGTGTCAAGCATGAAATCCCAACAACAGCTGAGAAGGTAGTGCAGAGGGCCTGTGTCAGTACAAGCAGTGTCTAGCACCTCGAGTATCCGTATGATGCAAGCTCGAGCAGCCATGCTTATTATGTGATCTTAAACGGCAGGCCAAAGAATCCCGACCTCTTCACCTCAGGTAGTTGGAGCTTTGCTGTTGCATTCGCTTGGCCATCCACTGTGATATGGCTCAGGCCAATGGCGCCTACCTTGGGATTCTCCCCATCTTGTTGGAATGAGCTCCATGGTTTCAGGAGATCCTTAACCAGGTCCTGTGCATAGGACTCTGCCATGACCTTGATGACACCACCCTCATCGACTCATACCTCGCACCATTGCCCTGTCTTTGATGCCCATCTCCTTGTATAGAGTCTTGGCCTTGTGATGGCTGATTGTCCTACCGTCTCAATGTTTCCGATGAGATCTCTGGCTGGGATGGTACCGCGGATCTCTCGAGGTTCTCCCTTGTCATCGAAGTCTAGGAAGGAGATGGGGGCACCAGTCTCATCTGAACCACCATGCCTCATAGGCTACTGTTGTGTCATGGACCAGCCAAGCTTCCATTATATATAGCATCTTAAACCTAGACATAGGCCCCGATGATCTCGGCCATAGCACTCGTCGCTAGCCATTGGACCACGGCTTCCATTAGAGGGATGCGTTCGCCCAAGATCTTGGTGGCAACAGTATAGGAGGCGCCACCGATGGCGATCTTTGAGATGGGATGTGTGATTCCTAGACAGTGTTCGAGAACCGTACTCGCCACTATAGCGAGGACAGCGGCTCCAGCAGCAGGAATAACCTCATTACCACTTGCCATCTTCACCATGGCCACATTCGCGGCCACGTTACTGGCGAGACGAATGGCCAGGGGCTTAGCCTATGTGAGCAACTTCTGGGTCTTGCCTTTGAGCAGCTTCTCCACCTTCTGGAGACTCGCTTGTTAAACGTGTATGTTCTACCTCAAGAGCGTTAAGCAGATCTACCCAGTCTGCATCTGTTAGTTGATTAGATTGGTACTCGAGAATATCCATACAGTTTTGTGCTATAATGCTATTAGTAGCAGTTTAAACCATGGACCCACTAGTACTATGTACTAGTACTATGACGTCTTCCACACCGAATTAAAGGACTATAAGAAGAAGTCACCAGATGAGCTCGCCCAGCTCTCTAACGCTGAGGTAGCAGAGGAGCTGACAGCTGTGAAACTCTACCTAGGATTTGGTAATAGGCAGATCTGCTTCGTCAAATACCTCGTTATGGGTGGCAGTATAGTAGAGCAGCTCCTGTGTGCTAAGGATCGTTAGTATCTGTCGGACATGTTCCAGCAGTTGCATGCATCCATGGCACCTCCCGACTCTGAGTTGAATAGGGCTCTGCACTACTACAAGCTTGAAAAAGACTGTAACGCTGAACCATACAGTCCTTGAGTGTGTATACTAACAGCGTGTTTGGGGGCTGTCATGCAGGCCAAGCTAGTCCAGGCAATCTTAGCCATGACTCCCATACTGGAAGAGTTGCTCGTAGAGCAGGATGACCTCATGCTCTACAAGCAGGAGCTACTAGTGGCGGAGAAGACTGGTGACGAGCACAGCAATAGCCGGACCTGACATCACTCGCAGGGCTATCGTCCTTCTAGCAGTGCTAGCACTGCTGGGCGGGGTGGTGGGTGTCAGCACGGGTCGCCGTTTGTCGTCCAGCACTCCTGCTGTTCTAGTCAGAACGAGAATTGGAATGACTGTCGGAATGACAGTCCTGGCCCTCGTAGGAGACCACGGAAACCTAGGTGTCGTCGGTCGGGATGACATGCGTGGCCGAGTTGATGTCAGTGTTAAACCCAAAGTGCACACCTGGGGAATTCCCAATGCCTATCATATTATTGTAGCCCCTAATCTTCAGACCCTTGACATTCACGATCATATTGCTCGGAATAAGTCATAGGTGTGGCGATATAATGAATTCGCGCTTATGACGGACGTTCTGTAAGGCTTGCTGGAACTTGGCAATGAGGCTACTGGGATCTGCAACAATGATCATGTCCTCAACGAGACTGCTGAACATGGCCTGCACCTCTTTTCCACTCACCCCATCTATGGAGTGGCGCAGGTTAGTCTGGGCTGTCAGGAGACAATAACAAAATGCTTCTAAGGACTGCTTGATTCAAATGATCCCTGCTGGTGTGAGCCCTGATGGTGTGTGTGGGACAAAGTATTTCCATGCCTCTGGATGTTCCTGCCTGATTCTGGTGATATGCATATTCTGCACCAGTGCCCCGGACTTTAAGTCTAGATCAAATGAGAATGTTGCTGTCTTCCAATGGTCGATTTTTCAGGGTGTTTGATAGGGGAAGCCTGAGTAGTCTCGTCTCGGGTCGCCATACATAATGCCTAGACCGCTGTTGTCTCCACCATGGAAACGATAGTCTGATTGGGCGTTGAACTCTCGTTGGAATCTACTCGCTACTGACAGGCTGTAGCTAGCGGGGCCCGTGGTCTGTGGGTTGAAATCATTCATATCAGGCAAGCTTGCGCCCAACTCATGGAGGATTCGTGTCACCGTGTAGTACACATGGTATCTGAGACAACTGGCAATGAGTACAGCTTCGGGGGTACCAGAATAGGAGTGCAACAGCCCCGCGCTGACGCCACATCCTGCCGTGGCACACCACATGGCGAAGTTCAGCTGTTGGTTCCAGAACAAGAGATTCGGACCTGCCATCCAGGTATGAGCTTTCTTCGCATCCTTGCTGGTGATTGCAAGGTTGGTCAGTGGTCGTGGATTGATGGAGAAGCTGACGCAGAACAGGCCGTCGACTGTGATCGAAATAGGTGTTAGGTCCGGTATGTCATCCAGGAGACCAGGTGTCGAGCGCGTCCAGAGTGTACCCAGGAGGGGCGGTTGGCTCTGGTCGATTATCGTGAGGTTCGTTGGGAAGGCCATATATAGTAGTCATCCTAAAGTGCTGTTCCAGCCATGGATGCAGCATACTATTTGGTACCATAGAGATCTTCGATGTGACCCCGCCGAAGCATCCATTTTTAACTCCTCCATGTCCACCAGCACGCTGGAGCCTTTGAGGTAATGCTGGCGCACTTTGGGATTTTCTGTGCGGTACAGGGTTTGGAGCTTCAATATATGGTGGTACTCTTCATCACTGACCTACCCATCCTCGAGAGCTTTGCTGACAGACTCGTCGATAGTCCGTAGGCTGCTCTGTGTCAGTGTTGCATACTTAGCATGCTTCTCCAGCTTCCTGGTGATTTGACGCTCTCCAACTGCCAAGCCGGGGCCAGAACAGTAATGACAAGGGCCACCCCAACCCAGTGGGATAGCAACGATATCACCCACTCCTGTAGCAAGGATGGTAACAGCGGCCACACCAGCACTGGCTCCAATCACACCCGCAGCTGTGGCTGTGCGTGCTAGACTGTTGTAAGCTGTTTTATATCGCCTGCATGTTCTGCTGAACTTTTCTGTCTCATGAACAAGATTCTGTCTGATGGTATCAATCTGCTGGAGTCGCCAGTCGTGTACTGTACCGTCCTCATCAGGTTCTAATGCGGGATAAAGTTCAGGCTGCTTTCGCCACACCGATTTAGCCATGGTATACCTAGTTCTTAAACGTGAGCTAGCTCTGTATCACCTGTAGGATCGGCTGATGAGTCATTGTGGGATTCATCATGGAAAGCCTGGCGAACCGAGCTAGCTTGTTGGTGTGGAGACATACCTCCCTCAAACACCCCTCATCCAGCATTATCTCAGGGGCCAGTTGCCTTCGCAGCCATGCCATCTGGAACTTCACTTTGTCACTCTGATAGTACATCCGCCGTTGGGAAGTTTTCTTGGATTTATACTTCTCCTCTTCCACACTGAAAGACAGACTCATCACACTCGTCATCCAAGTAATCATACAAGTTTGGCCCTACGATTGCCGCCTCCTGCCGGATGTGGCTCTCCCATTCTTGGACAGAGGTGTAGTCCCTTCGTCTCCATGCCTCTCTGGCGTTCTGTTCATACCAGCTCACCCGCTGCAGTCGCTCACTTTCTTGTCGACAAGGCACTGTACCGCTATATCTGCCATCCCAGAGAAGGTATGTGGCTTCTCTATTCTCTTTTTTCCCACAACTCGGCGAATGCCTCATAGGTCTGATATGATATCGTCATGATGGGGATAGGTCAATAATTAGTAGCAGTGTAAACTCTAATTGAGCATCTGCCAGACCATCCATGCAGGCATATAGACTAATGTTGGAGCTGCCAAACAGGTGAATTACGTGGGTGAACATGTTAGGGCTGATCGCTTTTCACAGTTTGCTGGTGGCTCCTGGCAGATATTCTATCATGTCCAACCCTACTTCAGTTAGTGAGCTGTGGTAGGTACTTCCCAGTGGCGGATGTAACACATCGGTGTGTATGTACGTGGTGGAATGCTGAGCTACCTTGATGAGAACTCATTCTATGTGATACTGAACCTCACGTCTACCAACTAGAGATGGTCTGATGACATTCTCCCCATTTTGGAGTTGCAATCGGACAATCAGCATGGCTATATACTCCGGTTAAACCATATATATATATATATATATATATATATATATATATATATATATATATATATATATATATATATATATATATATATATTTTTTTTTTTTTTAATTTTATTGACGCACTGGCAACGTGCGGATTCAATTTCCATGTGCTAACTTAGCCATCAGTCATGCACCCATTAGTTTAATTTATTGATCACCATCTCCCGGTCGGGGGATCGAACCGCCATTCTGCAACTCCGCATAGCATCCGCAATCAGGCATCTTTCCACTGGACCACCGCACCAAGACTAAAATGTCAAGGATTGGCCGACCAGCTTTCACATGTCTGATATACTGACACACTAACGATTCATACGGGACTATCTGTGGATGCACCTGCCACAATTCAATCCTAGGCTTTTATGACTATTGTACTCTGACTCCAGCACGGCTCTGGCAGTATATGTATTTTTATTTTATTGACGCACTGGCAACGTGCGGCTTCAATTTCCATGTGCTAACTTAGCCGACAGTCATGCACCCATTAGTTTAATTTGTTGATCACCATCTCCCGGTCGGGGGATCGAGCCACCATTCTGCAACTCTGCATAGCATCAGCAATCAGGCATCTTTCCACTGGACCACCGCACCAAGACTAAAAAGTCCAGGATTGGCCGACCAGCTTTCACATGTCTGATATACTGACACACTGACGATTCATATGGGACTATCTGTGGATGCACCTGCCACAATTCAATCCTAGGCTTTTACGCCTATTGTACTCTGAATCCAGCACGGCTCTGGCAGTATATGTTTTTTTATTTTATTGACGCACTGGCAACGTGCGGCTTCATTATCCATGTGCTAACTTAGCCGACAGTCATGCACCCATTAGTTTAATTTGTTGATCACCATCTCCCGGTCGGGGTATCGAACCGCCATTCTGCAACTCCGCATAGCATCAGCAATCATGCATCTTTCCCCTGGACCACCGCACCAAGACTAAAAAGTCAAGGATTGGCCGACCAGCTTTCACATGTCTGATATACTGACACACTGACGATTCATATGGAACTATCTGTGGATGCACCTGCCACAATTCAATCCTAGGCTTTTACGCCTATTGTACTCTGACTCCAGCATGGCTCTGGCAGTATATGTATTTTTATTTTATTGACGCACTGGCAACGTGCGGCTTCAATTTCCATGTATATACCGTGGAGCCGATATTTACTCACTCAACCAGTCTAGCTGATCTCGTGGACGTGTACGACGTTGATACCACGGTTAAGGAAAGTGATGGCAAGTCGTTCGTCCTCCAATATGGAGCAGACTCCAAGACATTCTCCCTCTATCCCGTCGGTGGAGATGGTGTAGAGCTGCTCACTGACGAAAAGGATGTCTCGAAGGAACGGCTGGGTCGAGAGGGAGAGAGATGGGGACAAAATAGGGTTCCGCTATGACTTCCCGAAGAAGAAGTTCATCCTCCACCCCCTGATAGAGCAGTCACCAGACAAGTTTGAGGATGTTAACAGTTTGGACGCTGGTCTCTACTTTTATGTTTTAGAGCCGACTGTGAAGCATGCCCCTCAGATGTCACATGATGGTGTGGTGTTGACACTGGCGAAACAGCTGCAGATAGTCTTCGAAAAGAACGCGTTGTGGTATCGCGCTGGACCTGGTGGTAAGTGGCGAGCGTTGGTGCCACTATATAGACCTCCAGCGGTTACTGATCTGGAGGTCACTCCACTCTCCACCATTGTGAAGAAGCATGGTACGGTCCGGAAGCTTTATAACCGGGTGGGGGCATCTTTCCTGACCTATATAGGACAGGTCACAACCCTAGTTGCAGTCGGCCATAGGATTGGGGTCACTGGAGGAAAGCTCCCTTTGATGGACCAGAGGAAGCCATCAATATTCAGGATGGCGTCCTGCGGATAGAGGTGAATTAGGTTGTATTCTCAAACCTTATCCATACAGGCTAGCTTATATATATTTTCCTAAAAACTGCACCTGTGAGTCGGGAATTTTAGTTTAATATAACTGGTAGTTATTTCTGCCTTAGGCGGTAGTGAGTTCCAGTCATATTAAATTTCATTCTAGCCAATTTATAGATACAAGGTAATCTATTTTATCATCTTCAGGAAGCTTGATGGCGCTTATTTTGTCCTGACGCGAACGTATGTGTAAGTTTGAGTCTGGATGCCAAAACACAGTTTGGGCCTTCCTTTTATACTTTTCCAGATGCGGATACACAGATGGGCATGACCGCAATTGGTTTTGTAGCCTGGATAGACAATTTATTGCCGGATCGTGGCTTGTATAGCAGTTTCAAAGCCTCGCATACAGGGCTAAAATATTACATAGAAACAAAGACATATTGTTAAACGATGAATGTCATATATTTATTGACCTGCAAAAAATGCAAAACCAATATGTAGGTGAAGCAAAACGAGAATTTCAGGTGCGCATCAAATAACACATGAGGGATATAAAAAATAACAAGGACACACCTGTAGCACACCTATAGCACACCTGTAGCAAACCTTTAGCACAACATTTTAATCTTCCCAACCACTGGCCTACAGATGTCATTCACAGAATTATTGAGGTGCTACATCACGATCCTGATAGCACGGAAGCGACTGCTTTCCGCAAGGACCGTGATGCTGGATCCATCAGATACAGTGCATGGATCCTCTAGGCATCAAGCACGCTGATTGGCAACCTTCTCTACCTATGGTAGTAACACTTTTGATCTATTTTATCATACCTGTGTGCTGAGTACTTAGGCATCTATGTTTTCCAGTTATATTAGTTTCAAAATCTTCAATGGATTACAGATTTCAGCAGGTTACGGGTACCTTAAGAATCATCTAAATAGTTTAATTCTAGGCAATATTTAGCTACTAGGTGATGCATTTTTTCATTCCTGTGTGTTGAATATTTTGAAATTAATTTGACTGGATAACATTTCTGCCTTGAATAGCAATGGTTTCCGGAAATATTAATTTCCTAATATCCAACAGATTATGTAAGAAGCCCTGAGACAATTTTTAATGTGGTCTTTCTTTATCTCCATATCGTAGGCAACAATGGTGTCCAGTTGTATTAAAGGTGCACATTCACACCAAAATCTTTGAAAATAAAAGTGTTAAAATTGTATACTTTTACAGCATTAAATTGTGTGCATCGATAGGATGAAACGAAATGATCAAAATAGTCCCCAATTCAAATTCATAACTTAAACACTTATATTAATCTACATGTAATGTATTCATCATATGTTAAGATTTCTTTAGTTTGATTCCATCTAGACCCACACATTAAGCCTCTAAAAGTATACAATTTAAACAATTTAATTTTCATTCATTTTTGCTGTGAATATGCACCTTTAATGTCAACGTTTTCTACAGAGTATGCAGTTCCTTAGAGTAAAACATGTGTTTTTCCCAGTGAACTAAGTGGCAATGGTTTACAGGCATATCAGTTTAAAAATTATGTTTGTCCAAACAATGTAGCTCGGATCTATTATATACTCACATAACCTTTAGGCAAACTAAACCTAATTTCCCAATGGGATTTATTCTTACTGCTTAATGAGCTAACACCAAAGTCACTAAGTTGATATTCTTTTCTGACCTGTATGTTGTACATTTTGAAATTAGTATAACTGGAAACCATTGTTGCCTTAGGCAGAAATGGTTGCCAGTTATAGTAATTTCAAAGCTTTCAACGCAGTGTGCAATACCTTGAGGAGATTTTGACTGTGTCTTTTCTATATCTAGGTCTATGTATACTCATCTTAGCTTTTCGTGTGAATCGGTTATGGAACATCTGCTGTTCATAATGATGCAACTCTTGTCTGAGTACGGACATTGGACCAACCATTACAATCTCGCCAATCACCCAGAACATTCAATGATGCCATTTTAATGAAAATGTTCACTTCGCCATAAGTGTTCGGCCAATTCCACTGAATTACTTTCACAATAGAGGGCAGTGGTTAGTGTGCATTCAGTAGTGGAACATGCGCCATGTTCAGAAATATAATTGTTCTCTGTTCTCCATCCATTGTAATTCTGTGTGCAAGTTTTCAGTGTGCTGGTGGACTACTTTCATAGTACCATTGTACAAGATGTGTTCACTACCGTGGACGCATTAAAAATACATCTTCATCGTGGATATATTTATTCATAAATCTTTATGGTGACAAATATTGTATATACTAATGCAATCACTTTGTATTCTAGGGCGCCTGTATTTCATGGACCCGGATTTTCGTTTTTCATGCCATATGCGCTTGCATCTACAGACGAACGATGGGGATGTAATGTAAATGCACCTAATGTGACTCAGGCTGGTGAGCATATGTGTAGCTAGACCATCATGCTTTCATCCATCCGCTATGTATCCATCCACCTATCCATCCCTCCATCCATCCATCCATCCATCCATCCATCCATCCATCCATCCGTCCGTCCGTCCGTCCGTCCGTCCGTCCGTCCATCCGTCCGTCCGTCAGTCCGTCCGTCCGTCCGTCCATCCATCCATCCATCCATCCGCCCGTCCGTCCGTCCGTCCATCCACACATCCAGCCATCCGGTTATACATCCGTCCATCCAGTCATACACTCATCCATACATCCATCTGCACAACCCACCCACCTGCCCATCCACCCAAACACCCACCCACCCACCCAGCCACGCACCCATCCACCGACAAACTAACTCACCCACCCACACGCCCACTCACCCACACACTCACCCAACCGCCTAATCACCCACCCATCCATCCATCTACCCCTCACCACCAGCATCCATCCCCTCACCACGACCCACCCACCTACCCACCAGATCACATACCAAGCCACATACCCGCCAACCAACGAACCCAACGAACACAACTCATCCATCCATCCGTCCATCCATCCGTCCGTCCGTCCGTCCGTCCGTCCGTCCGTCCGTCCGTCCGTCCGTCCGTCCATCCATCCATCCATCCATCCATCCATCCATCTATCCATTCGCTCCACCCATCCATCAACCCACCCACCCATCTATCCATGCATCCATCCATCCCTCTGTCACCACCACAAACACACGCACTCACCTTCCGACACCCTATCCACTCATACTCCCACCAATCCAGTCATCCACACATCAAGCAACCAAACAATCAACCCATCCAACCAACTGAACCATCCTTCCCTCTGTCCTTCCGCCCATCCGTCTACCACCTACCCACCCTCCCACCCACGCCCGCACCCACCCATACATCCAACTTCCATCCAGCCATGGACCCACCCACCCACCCAACAGACCACCCAACCACCTGCCCATCTCACCAACCCCACACCACCACCGCCCAACCGCCAACCGGCCCACCCTCAAACTCAATCACTCACCCACCCCACACATAGATACACGCACACGCGCACGCACACACTCAGATGCACGCGACACGTACACACACCACACCATTTTTCTAGAGAGAACGTAGAGTAAATTTTTCTAGTACTCATAAAGTGGTGTTATTTTATTTTTTTGCAGCCACGCACAACATGACGTCAGATGGACGACTAACTGGAGAGAAACCCTGGGAAACCGAGTGGGAAAAGGTATAATAATAGGAGCTTTATATCTCGGTCGATTGCAAGTCATCGCCACGTCCACCGCTTTTACCTTTTAATTTAATGTAGATGTCCTCTTGCACTACGCAATCATGTGGACAACTCACATACTAAATTTGGTTGAATGCGGTCCAGTGGTTTCAGAGGAGTTGTGCTACAATCAATTTTCGAACAATAAAATTTGACCGTTTGCTATTTATGATGGACTTAGATACGTTATTTGTGACTTGATTGATTGTGAGGTCAAAATACACGTGACCTAATTCATTATGACGACATCTATTTGACTGACAGACTGGATTCCCCTATTGAGACACTGGAATGTCAATGATTAAAGGGTTACAATCGCGGAATTTCAATGGAGTATTCACAGGCGTGACAGCGGCATGGATGAACACCTCCCACGGAAATTCATTCAATCATACAATGTTATAGAATACAGGAGATATATCATACGGTTTCCGGAGAGCACCCACAGCTCCACTCATAACGAATCCATTAGGAAAATCCTGTATCATGGCTAGAAAATTAATTTCGTAACAGCCCCATGGAACATAGTTTCCTTGGTATCAAATTAAAGCTTATAGCTTGCTGTTTCAGGACCAGACTGGTCACACTGAGACCCACGCTTAAGTGAGAAAGCTTGGCATGTATGTCATGACAGTAATTCACGCATGTTTATATTGATAATCTGTACATGCAGAACATATTCACTTTGCTTATCTCTTGAAACATTTAAAACTATTTCCCCGTCATTTAGTTCATTCCTATCAATATGAATCATAGTGTAGTATGTTCTGTCAGCACAAATAAGTTTCGATTTAGACAATTGAATATAAGACACAATTTGTGTGGTGGCTCCCCTCCACCCCCACCCCGTGTTAGTTTTCAAGTCCTAAATATATAAACTTAATGTATAACTAACCTCATCTCATGATAGCTATACAGATGATCTAATAGGCCACTCCTAAACTATGCAGGTAATTTTAAGCCTTTTATCATTCCGTCTAAGAAAGGTATTCACACTTTAGTTGCTAAATGTTGGTAGATTTCTACAGCTTACGCTGGCTGTCATGATTTACTTTTCAACCAATTAGAAAACAGTTTAGCGTGTCTGCCTCGGGATATACTCTCAGTCATAGAGGTGCCAGCTATAGTTTGGCAATGTGGTATAAAAGCAATCCTACAGATAAGCTGTTGAATATTTTGAAACTAATTTGACTAGCAGTTGTCGTTGCCATAGGCAGCAACAACTTCCAGTCAAATTAGTATCAAAATATTCAACGACATGAGTGTTATATAATAAAGAATCTAATGCATTGGCATTGACATGACATCACTCATTATCGCTTGAAGGGACAAAATGGTGGCGATCATTGTTCAACATTTGCGCGATATTACAAAGCAGATAATTCTGATACGGATAAGGAAATGTGTCAGGATATGAATGAAATGGAATCTATAAACCATAATCTATCGGCGCTGTATAACATTTGAGATTGTATTAGCGTCCCGTTAATTTATAAAGTATACTATTTACTAATAACTTACATTGTTCGCTTTGTATCTTCTCAGAACCTATAACGTAGACCTATGCACAGTTGAATCGCTATCAATGTGCTAGAGCTTGATTATTTTCTGATGTAAGCTGGAAGAAGTTCAAAGAGAGCGCTAGTGGTAAATAAGATGCAATATATGAAGTGATGACATGCTACTGAGATGATGGACAAATGTCATAGAGAATGCAATCACACACACACACACGCCCGCGCGTGCGTACGCACGCGCCGCGCACAATAGTTACGTCACTTCTAAATACAGTACAGATTAGGAAAGATGACTATATGTTGCTGAACAGACAAGTTCAAGAATAGCCAAAGCGATCAGATACCATCGGACATGTTACTTTTAATATATGCGTAAAGGCTGAGACCTGCCGAGAGGTAGACCAAACTAATGAGGGTTATAGCAATGTGTTTGCCAAAAAAATAAAGAATATGTATGTTACGACAGAAGATTTGAAGATGTCTGATATATTCCAGTAAATAAAAATACAGCCTTGAACGTAGTTTAAACTGTTTCGCCATTTCCTACATGTAGTTGGATGGAGGTGTGGCTTCGCTCACAGTGGACGTGGTCTCGTAGGGCCATCAGCCGACCGGCGCGATTACCCATCTCACTGGCCTACAATAATAACGCGCATCTTCCACGACGGATGTTTCAATCATTGCGCATGCACACTACGCGTAAAACGGACTTTCACTGCGAATTGACTGCTAGGAAAATCGAGAGCACGTTTCTCACTGTTGCGATAGACGTTGGGACCTGAAAGAAATGTCGCTAGCCCGAAACTTAACCGAATAAATAAATAAAGTGTGGTACCATTGGAACCGTCTCCTCGACAGTAGCGGAAAGGCGACGGGATGGGCGACTTTCCTGATTCGTCGAGAGAGTGACAACGTCATTTCATTTGCATATTAGGCCACACCCACATAACCATATATGGCATGGGCTTGGACCTAGTTGTTAAATGGGTCACACCCCATACTCAGATATGGTCATGTGGGCGTGGTCTAATATGCAAATTAGATGGTGTCATCCCTGTCTTGAACAATCACGAAAGCCACCTACCTGGTTGCTAGTGCTTTTATGTAACTCCTTTGCTGTCTCGATGATTGACATGCGTAAGGGGGCGTGGCCAGGTCACGTGATCCCTCTCAGTCAATCAAGAAAGATGCCCATAATGTCACCAAAGCCGCCCATATCATCGCCAGCTTTGTGTGACAGCAGAAGGTTTTGCAAGGCATAATGAGTCATGAAGGTACCAGAGGCGTGGCCAAACAAATGGTCACGTGACCCCTCATGGACAATCAACACAGCTGCCATTCCCTCGTCAAAGCTGCGCATATTGTCATCAGCTTTTATGGCAGCAGATGGTTTGTCAGGTGTAATGAGTCGTGAAGGCATTAAAGTGGCATGGCCCCTCTCAGTCATCAACAAAGCCACTCCAATGGCGTGCGTGCGTGCGTGCGTGCGTGCGTGCGTGCGTGCGTGCGTGCGTGCGTGCGTGCGTGCGTGCGTGCGTGCGTGCGTGCGTGCGTGCGTGCGTGCGTGCGTGCGTGCGTGCGTGCGTGCGTGCGTGCGTGCGTGCGTGCGTGCGTGCGTGCGTGCGTGCGTGCGTGCGTGCGTGCGTGCGTGCGTGCGTGCGTGCGTGCGTGCGTGCGTGCGTGCGTGCGTGCGTGCGTGCGTGCGTGCGTGTGTTTGACTCTTTGCCGGGTGTAAAAGGGGGTGGCCTAATGTGACGTCATCAGCAACGTCATCCATGCAGTCGCCAACATTTAGTTGTACATCTATTGACAGCAGATGTGGTTTTGACCGTTGCCCTATGTACTGAGGCATTAAGCTGTTAGAAGCATGGGTGTGGATCATTCTATACAGAGTTATTACACAATTGATCATACCTGTACCTGTATGAAGAGTTAATGGTCACACGCAGATCGCGACCATGCTCTAAAAGGTTCAAAACATTGGATAGCGGCCTAATATGTTAATGAGATGACATCATTAAGCTCCCAGTCAGCATTGCTCGTTATACAGTAGTCAAATTGTTTTTGAGCCGGTAGTTGTAATGAAGCGTAACATGAATAAGCGTGCTTTCCAGTTATAAGTTTGACGAAGATACTATGCCTTTTACTACGAATACACGGCCAGGCCATTCTGAGGAGTTTACACTGCCCGCCATTTTTTACAGTCAGGTTTTGACTAATAATTATGACAGCCCAACCTTCGTACGTGAATCCTGTCTGCACATTGTAGCTTCTGCTGAAATACGCGATGCTAATCAAAATAGTTTCAGAATATTAAACGACTATGAATGAGGGTCTCCTGAGCAGGAATCATGTCTCTAGCGAAAACCAATAGAAATACTCTAGATAATCAAACATCTCCCTTAATAAGAGTTTCAATGTCTGCCTTAGCTAGCATTGAGGCAGTTTCAGTAGTCTGTGGTGACGTTTCGATCACTATCTATGGTTATAATATTACCTGCAGTCATGGTGCTCTACATTTGATCGGGTGTATCCTTAGCCCATAACGAAGACATTAACTGAGAGTCCCTATTTGCCTTGGAATAATTAGAGAGCCATTGCAAGCACGCCCTATAAGGATAGCTATCATTAGCATCGGACACACGCTTGCCGTTCAGAAATACATCGACGTAGGGAAACCTAGAAGCTATCCATATGTTGACAGGTCCTATGCTGCAATCCGCTGGGAAATTAACTTCTGTGCAATCTGTGATTTGCACTATGTTAGCTTTAACGTACCGATAGCTCTGGGCCAAATCCATGTATTCATCACGGCTTCCCAACAGAAAACATTCTATGGAGACTATATTGGACACATTGCTAATGGGCTGATAACTTTACCAAGGAGCCTGCTTAATAGTGGCCATTACTCGCTTTGTGGTAAAGAGATCCTACTCAGTGTTTGCACAGTGACAGGTATATCCATTTCATTAATATATCTCCCTTCTCTCTCTCTCTCTCTCTCTCCCTCTCTCTCTCTCCCCTCTCCCCCCCCCCCATCTCTCTCTCCTCTCTCTCTCTCTCTCTCTCTCTCTCTCCCTCCCTCCCTCCCTCCCTCCCTCCCTCCCTCCCTCCCTCCCTCCCTCCCTCCCTCCCTCCCTCCCTCTCTCTCTCTCTCTCTCTCTCTCTCTCTCTCTCTCTCTCTCTCGCTCTCTCAGATAACTGAATATGGCAATATGCTTAGTTTTTGATCCTTTTCTTCTGCGAAGTGTGCTCGCTGAACGCATGCTATCGTGACTAATCGATGTCGGGCCTTTGTTAATGTTTTTGTGAATTTTTAGTAGTAGGTGATTTGTGGCATTAATACAACTCATCGCTAACACCACACCCTGTGTTACAAAAGTGCTCGTCCAGCTCATAAAGCTCTAAATTGACGGATGCCTTTAAATTTGTGCTGGCTAGAACATCGTTAGCTATCTGTACGCCTGTCAACAAGACATGTTTACCTAACGCCACGCCCACATTTTTATCCAAAGTAATAGCCGCTCTAAACAGAGATCTTAGAATTTTACCTAGCCCATGACCCTTCTAACCACCTACTCCCGTGGAACATCAGGAAATGTACGTTGGCTTGACTAACATATTAATGTTTCATTTTCCTTCTTCCTCGTTAACAGGTCAAGATTATGAAAATGCCTGTTCTAAGATGTGTAGCTTATGAAAATGCCTGTTCTAAGATGTGTAGCTTATGAAAATGCCTGTTCTAAGATCTGTAGCTTATGCAAATGACATCTTTAAGATGTGTAGCTTATGCAAATGACATCTTTAAGATGTGTAGCTTATGCAAATGACATCTTTAAGATGTGTAGCTTATGAAAATGCCTGGGGTCTAAAATGTAAACATAGCACACTCGGTGAAATACCGTCTTCAAATGGGATATAATCCCCATTCCTGTCAGTTGTAGCTATAGCTAATGTATCCACATAGCTCTTCGATACAGGCCGATATTGAATGTTTAGAATTGTCCACTGACATATATAACTGCCGCCTTCCGAGACAGATAGCTGTTTCACTCAGATGAGCCCAAACATCTTCGAGTATAATCTGCATTATTAAGTATAATAAATACTCCTTAAGCAACAACTATTATTAGCATGTGTAATTAGGTATATTAGCATTACTTTTAAACAAAGCAGGAGGCATATTATTAGTACAGTTTCTACCAAGTGTGTGTTTACTCTAGTCATATACATGTTTGGCTTTTTGCTAAATACTCGTAAGTGCAGTGGAACTTTCCAGTTTATCCATACCTCACCTGACGTCATATGGCATCATAATCAATTACGTGACGTGTAGAATGATGTCATAATTAATTACGGCATGAATGACTCGATTTAATCCGTCTTTAACGGTTAATAGTCCGACACATTGCACGAATTGTATGTCTTTGCTTTAATAAACATTCTGTTGAATATTTTGAAACTAATTTAACATAGCCAGCAACAGCACCCAGTCAACTTAGTTAATATTTAACAGCTTACCTGCATAGATTTCTGGAAATTTAGGGATAAATGGATCCCAACACGAGCCGAGGTGTGGGTGGAGCAAGGCATAGCCAAAACTAGAAACGTTCATTGAACGTTATGTCTTGCTTGAGAAGATTCTTCGCATAAGCACTTGATGTATTCTTGCCAGCATGTTAATTCTGAATCAGCTGACTCTAAGTTTTAATTTGGTACCAATGAATCTATGTCCCATGGGGTTGCTACGAAAATATATTTTCAGGGTCTTGGCTCATGGACTAAATTGGGAGAGGGCACCTCACACCCCGGATGCCGACTTCGATTTTTGTAGCCGCCCCTGTTTTTCTTTTTTCCTTTTCAGATTGCGGGATCGCTAATGGCTGCTCATGCTGTCGAGCTATTTATCGGTTTATCGGGAATTATGGGCCTAATTAGCAGAGCTATTAGACCAATCAGCTTCGGGGCAATCTTTATTCTACTTGCTGTGTGGACAAGCAGTGTAATAGCGGAATTTGCGAAGGTGCACTGGGGTCTGGCGTTTCTGTGAGTATTATTAGTTTATGTCACGAATATTACAAAGCAAATCAATAATATGCAATATTAAAGAACTGCCTACAACAGAAAATGGTCAAAGCAAGCTCGTAAAAAATGCAACTCAGCAGTCGCGATGCACTCAAGCAAAATGCGTACACAAATGCATGGCAACAAGCGAAATGTGGGAGTAGAAGGGCGACGTTATATGCGGCAGTTCTGATTAGTCGAGAGAGTGGTAATATCATTATTATTTGAATTAGATCACGACCTCTGTACGTGAATTTGATTGGTCGAGTGAAAAATCCTTTGTTCTCTCTCGACCATTCAGATTCGAATATTTTCTGCGAGAAAAGATGGGGTGTGTCCTAGTTCAAATACTGATGATGTCATCACACACACACACACACACACACACACACTCTCTCTCTCTCTCTCTCTCTCTCTCTCTCTCTCTCTCTCTCTCTCGATCAATCAATCAGAAGGAGCCCGCTTATATCGTCTCTGTTTTCATTGATGCATAGATGTAGGCATGTGCCAATTATTGATGGGTGTAATGAGGTGTGTGCAGATAATTGACAGGTGTAATGAGGTTCGAAGGCATTAGTTGGCATAGCCTAGGTCACGTGACACCTATAGGCCAATCAGGCCAGCTGCACATATCATCAACCTGGACTAGGGTTGTTGCCCTGGATTAGGTCAGCTTATGGTAATATTAGGCTAGATGAAGACACACATGGTGCCAAATATTTTAATCTTCCTGACCATTTAGCCCCTCATGACTTTGAAATAATATTGATTGAAAAGCCACCCCTTTCAGATACGACAGAAGAAAATGATAAACAATGAAACATCTGAGAATCATTTTGGATTAAAGAACTCGAAACACAATGTCTAAGGGGCATGAACTCGGAGCCAGTCTTATCTGAACACTGTGACAAAGTTCTATTCATTCTGACGTGGAAATTTCCAAAAAGATGAGTATCAAAACCTACAAGAGATACTGAAAGAAGACTTCAACAAGCGTCCCGTAATTGCGTTTAAGAAAAATCCGAATCTACTTGACATCTTGGTAAAAGCCAAACTCAAATAGGGTTCCAGCATATCCAGCTCAATTATTATTAGTGGTCTTGGGGAATGGCCATTTGCCAGCTGGGATTGTGGTATTTTTGAAAATATATCACTGTAATGACTGGCTTGCTAACCTCGGGAATGATCTTGTCTGTGTCTGCAAATGTACATTAAATAAATAAACAAATATTTTAATTGTATTGAACAAATTTAGCCATTAAAGGGTTAACATTAATGCCATATGGCTTTCCTCAAACAAAATGACAAATCTCAGGCAGCAAGATAAACAAAAATATTTTCAATTTTTGAATTTTTTCAATTATTGAAGATTCTGATCCAGCGCATTGGCAATGCTAACTACTACTACTACTACTACTACTACTACTACTACTACTACTACTACTACTACTACTACTACTACTACTACTACTACTACTACTATGTAGGTTGGCCTAAAAACAATTATCTACGCAAATTAGAAGAAAATGGTGTTACTGCATTTTTCGAATTCATCAGACCAGTAGACTCAAAATCAAAAGCCCGAAGGTCTCAGGACCCTCCGACACCAACAATTCTGTGGACTGTTGGGCCAACTACACTGCCACGACAGAACAACCATCCTAGATCGCCAGCAGAAATCTCAACTTCGCTGACACATTGTGATAGGAAAGGCTCCCCAATAGCAGTAGTGGGTGGCCCATCAACATCTAGCTCTATTGGCATTTGTGCTAACAGATTTGCCTGTCTATCTCCATCGTCCATCCCACTGCCTGATGAAACACCAGCATCATGGAGTGCACAGAAAATTTGTCAGCTGTATATCATCACCTACTGAATTTCCACCACTCGCTCCCTGGCTGCCGAAGAGAAATCGCAGCAGACACAACATCAGCACTTCCTCTATCATACCGGCCTAGTTTCATACCCACACCAGCCCAACCTAGCAATCGACCAAACCTACAGGTTCAGAACAACAACCCTGTAGCATCAGATAAGACCACGAGCTGAGACAACAGTCAAAACTGATTGGTGTCTCCTACAATAGCAAAGAAAGTTCTACTCTTTGGCTCATCCAGTCTTAGTAGGATAAATCTGCCTCCCAACCCTGAGATGAATATTGCCTATTTCCCAGGGGGCAATTTGAATCATGCCATGTGTATAATCAGGCGATATAAAGGCATACATCAACCTGAGAAAATCATCATTAACATGGGGATTAATTATAAAGATGCAAATCTTAACATTGCGAAACCACGATTGCAACGTTTGTTCAGTGACATCCGCCTGAAATTCCCCAAGGCACAAATATTCTTTGGCTTCCTAAACTATCCAAACAAGCTAGGCTCTGCATAGCAAACAACCATTAGAGAGATAATGTCAGCAGCCCCATCTTCTAGGTCCAGTATCAAAATGATACCAGCAATCCCTGCAGCCCAATTCAGAGTGGGATATGATAATCCTCACTGGGCAGAGGAAACAGCAAACAAAATATACACCCACTGACTGCACTGCATAGATTTAAACTAAATTCGGATCAAGGTCATAATCACCGAGACACTGGGTTGGGTACTAATATTGTTAACTCATTGGTTCGCCATTAAGTGACCCAGACAGATCACTTCTAAATTACTGACCAACCTTTGTTCAAATACCTAAATCTAAAACTGACCTAGACCCCCTACTGGATAATGGTACATGGGAAATTGAGTAATTTAAATTAGCAGACATTTTTTGGTAATACTACAAGTGATTTTCTCCCTTTTGTAGACAAAACGGGCTGGGAACTGAACTGGAACTTGTTGATCCAGCCATCAGTGACAGTGTAAAAATCACAAAAGATCGAATAGGTGGGCTAGTAGCCACATCAGATAAGCA
>CM067364.1:4481419-4523919 GCA_034401795.1 Chaetoderma sp. LZ-2023a
CGCATGACACGTGTGTTCATGCAATGCCCCGACTATAATCGTTGTACATATTGGACGCCATATTCGTTTAGTCGGACTAATCGAATATGGCGTCCAATATGTACAACGATTATGGCCAGGGTATCCCAAACAAAAAGGCCCAGCCTGCATGCGCAAAATGCCATTTGTCAGTCAGCTCTGGAAGCCTAAGCACTTAAGACTTCTGAAAGAGTGATGACGTCATCTCATTTGCATATTAGGCCACATCCACATGATCATATATGGGCATGGTGCATGCCTCATATGAAAATTGATCAAAAGTAGTTCACGCCCCTTGCCCATATAAATGATCATTTGGGCCTGGACTAATATGCAAATGAGATGACGTCACCACTCTCTCAGCCAAACATGAAAGTCACCCATCCCGCTGTTCTACTTATTGACATCTTAACAATAAAATACGACTCTGGGCCAATGACACACAGAGTCGTATTTTATTGTTAAACTGCCAACAAGCCACTGTTGCTAACATAGAATAGAGCGATCCATTTCTAGCTAATCCCTGCCCATTTCTAGCTAAGCGTGTTGGTATCGATTTTAAACTTTGAAACATGAATTCTCAAAATCTAAATTTTACGGTGGCTATAACTGGTAAGATGTTGAATATTTGAAATTAATTTGACTAGGGCTGTGCCTCTATGGCAGTTCTGGTATCATAATGGTTTCAAACTATTCAATAACGTGTTTATTAGATTGTAAATTTATCAAAGACATATGCAATTAATACACTAGTACACTATTATTATTATTATTATTATTTATTATTATTATTATTATTATTATTATTATTATTATTATTCCAGAAAGACACCGGCAAGGACTGTTGCTAACAGCACAAGAAAGCGCAAATTATTTGAAAGAAACGCTAGAAAAAGATGTCTTTACGTCTGGTGATGAAGTGTCATGTCCTGGTCGATACTAAATCACATAACCAGCAATAGCTGAGAAAAGCAACATCATCAGAACATGTGCACCATCATAACGTGCATCATCAAAACATGCATCAATCATCAAAACATGTCTTATCAAAATGTGCGTCATCAAAACGTACGTCATCAAAACATGCGTCATCAAGATGTGCGTCCTCAAAACGTGCGTCATCAAAACTTGCGTCGTCAAAACATGCGTCATCAAAACGTATCTCATCAAAACATGCGTTATCAAAACATGCGTCATCAAAACGTGTCTCATCAAAACGTGTATCATCAAAACATGCGTCATCATAACGTGCGTCATCAAAACATATGTCATCAAAACGTGTCTCATCAAAACATGTCTCATCATAACGTGTCTCATCAAAACATGCGTTATCAAAATGTGTCTCATCAAACCGTGTCTCATCATAATGTGTCTCATCAAAACATGCGTCATCATAACGTGCGTCATCAAAACGTGTGTCATCAAAACATGCATCATAAAAGCGTGTGTCATCAAAACATGCGTCATCAAAACGTGTCTCATCAAAACGTGTCTCATCAAAACATGCATCATCATAACGTGCATCATCAAAACGTGTCTCATCAAAACGTGTCTCATCAAAACATGCGTCATTATAACGTGTCTCATCAAAACGTGTCTCATCAAAATGTGTCTCATCAAAACATGCGTCATCAAAACGTGTCTCATCAAAATGTGTCTCATCAAAACGTGTCTCATCATAACGTGTCTCATCAAAACGTGTCTCATCAAAACATGCGTCATCATAACATGCATCATCATAACGTGCATCATCAAAACGTGTCTCATCAAAACGTGTCTCATCAAAACGTGTCATCAAAATGTGTGTCATCAAAACGTGTGTCATCAAAACGTGTCTCATCAAAACGTGTGTCATCAAAACGTGTCTCATCAAAACGTGTGTCATCAAAACGTGTCTCATCAAAAGGTGTGTCATAGTCGACTTAGATTTTGAACAGACTGAAGTTAGAATCTTACGCTATAGCATTATGAGTTAAAGGAGATTTCATATTCCCATTCTGAATTGAATTGAATTGAATTACTAACTTCTGGTTTCAAACATTATTCTGGAGTTTGGAGGTTGCGAATTGTAATCACTCAAAGGCTCTCAGATAACGCTTATATCTCTAACTCAGCTATTTTAGAAACCATAGATGAAAATGTTGAAATTATTTAGCTGAGGTAGCCGCATGTGATTGTGCAGTAGCACACGCTTGATGAGGTTGTCTTCACGCTGAGTTGGTGTAATCGTGACATCTCTGATGATGCCCTTTGTATCGGTGGTCAGTTTTTTAAAGCCAATGACCAATTGGTCAGGCAATTGTTGAATTTGACATTGTGCCTGTGCCATTTCTTTCCTACGATCTTTGCCAAATCAAATGTGACACTAATGAGCTTGTCTGGCTATCTCAGCCCCTGACTGCTCAGATTGTCACTGCACAATTTTATGAAAGATAATAAATTTGAAGGCTGATTTAAGCGATTGCGCCTCTGTCCTGTATACTAGATAAATTCACAACTGCTGTTGAATTGGGAATTTTGGTTCTCACTTTAATAGAGGTGTCGGGCTTTATACTCGGTGTGTGTGTGTGTGTGTGTGCGTGTGCGTGTGCGTGTGCGTGTGCGTGTGCGTGTGTGTGTGTGTCGAACAGGCTTGGGTACAAGTGGATGGTATTGCATTTAAATGCAGATGCAAATGTTTGCAAATGATTCAAGTGCAAGTGCAAATGCAGCCTAGCTTGATTGCATTTAAATACAAATGCAAATGTTTGCAACTTATTCAAATGCAAATGCGAATGCATTTACAAATGTATTTGAATATGTGGACACACCTCTGGTACTGAAATTCTGGAACACCGTAGTATGCATCTGTCAACTATGCGTCTGATTGGAGTGACTATCTTTGGGAAAACATTGTGTAACATAATGATATAGTGGGTTCTAACGTATGAGAAATGATTTGACTGTAGTTTTTTTAATAATCACTGTTGGAAATTAAAATAATCCATTTCTTTTAGATTTACAGATTATTAAAACATGTCGAAAACATTAATGAATTGGAGCTGCAAACAAAATCTAAATAAATGATTACTGTCTGAAATTTGATCTAGGGCTTGTCTAGCCTCGTACTATGGTGTAACAGGCAGTCGGGACGTTGACGATATCTTGCCGTTCATAACAAATTAAAGGTAACTACAGATTTGATGATTTTTAGGAAAATTCCAGAATTGTCTGATCTTAGCTATCCTGTTGCTAAGCAATAAGAAATCTTGGCTGAGACTCGCCAGTGAAGAAATTGGGCGTCTTTCAGAGCCACCTAAGACGTCAGTTGAGTTCTGATACCGACTTCGTAAGAGTTCGATTCTCGATTCTCGGAGTCAAATAGAAGATTCAAGATTCGGTAAAGGTCATTTCATTTTCTCCACAGATTCTAGATTATCACAAACTAATCGAAAGTGTCCACTGATTTAAATGCATAATAATTTATTAAACTTATACTACACTTCAGAATATTAATATAACTTGAATAATACTGATTAACTTTGATTCAAATAAATCTTATTTAAATTGGATTAACTAACTCAGCCATAGCCGAAGATAAATCATGATTCTATCTGTCAAAATAATGACTTACAGCTTCATCTCGCAAAGTACTGTCGCATTAAATGCCAACCTATTCACCTCTGCAGAGCATCCATCGATTATTTGACGTCATATGACGTCATAATCAGCTAAGCGGCGTGTAGGATGACGTCATTATCATTTCGTCATCAAAGATTATATTAGGACCGTCTTTAACTCTTAATAGTCTGACACGTTGTAAGAATTGTATGTATCTACTATTTAATAAACATGGTGTTGGATATTTTGAAACTAACTTGATTGGGCGCTGTTGCTACCATAGGCAGCAACAGCACCCAGTCAAATTAGTCCCAAAATATCCAACAGCTTACCAGTATAGTTGATTGAAATCTGATCACTAGTTTGTTAAATACACACACACATGTGTATGTGCGCGCGTGCGTGCGTGCGTGCGTGCGCACGCACATACACATGCGCGCGCACACACAAGACTCGCACGTACGTGCAATCACACACATACATACACTCACGCGCGCACAAATGCACGCATGCGTGCACGCACTCACGCACACAAAATGTTCACGTACGCGCATACGCACACATGCATGCACAATGCGTTAACCCAATTAGAATTTGCTTAAAGCGAACCAACAACAAATCTGCGTTTGCTTAGCAATTTATTTGGAAAATAAATTCCAACACATTGCGCATAACCCTGAATTATTCCTCAACTGTCATATTCAGCAATTAAGTGAGTCACTGGAACCGATAGGCGCCACGCTCTGTCCCACCCGCCTACCAGCTTCATCAACACAGTAGCAAACAGATCCTCTGCATTGCACAGGTTCGTAGTTTCCATTGACTGAGCACCGATGCATTACTCCAATGATACCTGATTGTCTGACTCTCCATTGCCAGGGAACATGCTGAGAATATAAAGCACTATAAGTAATGCCAAGATCCGCGCTGAGGATCTAAGCCTGCTCTGTGAACACCAGCAATACGCGGTTAGCTCCAGGGTACATTAAAGTGCACTCGCAATGAGTAGAACGAAGCGAGGGATTCATTTCTGTCTATGCCACGCCTATTTCTATCCAAGCTCCGCCAACTCTTGAACCGTGTTTGAATCAATTTGAAATTTTGAGACCTGAATTCCCAGAATCTAAATTTCAAGGTAACAATTATAAATGTATCCGCTTTTGAGATCCCATTTCGGGTTATGATTGCGTTATATTAATCCTTGCTGTCTCAACGTAACCAAAGTTGGACAAAAAGGCGTCTGCAGTGGTCGTGAAGAATGCTCATTTACAGTCCAAGAGAAGACTATTTTTTAAAGTTTACGACTAGGATTACTGGCTTGGTAATTGAGCCAGTCATTCCAGTGGTAAATATTCTAGAATAATTATCTCTTGGCCTGCAAATGAACACCGACTAAGCGAACATCTCAGTTTCCTGACCATTAATGCATTAACGGTCACGCGCTGGTCTTTAGAAATGTCCATTTGCGGGATTGTAATTTTCAATGGTAAATTGAAAAAAATTGTCTTTTCTTGGCCAAGCCTGTCCATTGAAGGGTTAATCGATATGACTATAATTTTCAGCGCTTTGAGGCATTGTTGAGAGAGATGAAATGTTCAGCTGTTGAGATAAGAAATGTTCAGCTGTTGAGATAAGAAGGGTTCTGCTGTTGAGAGAGATGAAATGTTCAGCTGTTGGGATAAGAAATGTTCAGCTGTTGAGATAAGAAGGGTTCTGCTGTTGAGATAAGAAGCGTTTTGCTGTTGAGATAAGAAGGTTCCTGCTGTTGAGATAAGAAGGGTTCTGCTGTTGCGATAAGAAGGGTTCTGCTGTTGAGATAAGAAGGGTTCTGCTGTTGAGATAAGAAGGGTTCTGCTGTTGAGATAAGAAGGGCTCTGTTGTTGAGATAAGAAGGGTTCTGCTGTTGAGATAAGAAGGGTTCTGCTGTTGAGGTAAGAAGGGTTCAGCTGTTGAGATAAGAAATGTTCAGCTGTTGAGATAAGAAGGGTTCAACTGTTGAGATAAGAAGGGTTCTGCTGTTGAGATAAGAAGGGTTCTGCTGTTGAGATAAGAAGGGTTCAGCTGTTGAGATAAGAAATGTTCAGCTGTTGAGATAAGAAGGGTTCAGCTGTTGAGATAAGAAGGGTTCTGCTGTTGAGATAAGAAGGGTTCAGCTGTTGAGCTAAGAAATGTTTAGCTGTTGAGATAAGAAGGGTTCAGCTGTTGAGATAAGAAGTGTTCTGTTGTTGAGATAAGAAGGGTTCAGTTATTGAGATAAGAAGGGTTCAGCTGTTGAGGTAAGAAGGGTTCAGCTGTTGAGATAAGAAGGGTTCTGTTGTTGAGATAAGAAGGGTTCAGTTATTGAGATAAGAAGGGTTCAGCTGTTGAGATAAGAAGGGTTCAGCTGTTGCGTTATTCATTATGCAATACCTGATGATATGCTAGAAATAGTTTCAACCATTTGAGCTGTACTGTCAAAAGGCGAAAAACTACCCCTCTCCATCTACGTGACATGTTTTATTTAATAGCCTCAATGTAATGGACCTTTCCAGTTTATCTATCAATCAAAGGATGCCATAATCAACTACGTGATATGTAAGATGACGTCATAGTCAATGACTCAATGAATGACGTAAATAAGTTCATCCTGACCACATAATTGGTGACGGACCAAGCGTTATTGTACAAATTGTATGTCTTTACTATTTAATAAAGATGCTGTTGAATATTTTGAAACTAATTTGACTGTGTGCTGTTGCTGACATAGGCGACAACAACACCCAGTCAACTTAGTTTCAAAATAATCAACAGATTACTTATATAGTTTTCTGGAAATTGATAGTCATGGAGTCCACGGATCAATCGATCCCAACACTGGCGAGGTGTAGGTGGGACGTAGCTATAGATGGGCGGGACATAGCGTAAACTGGAAAGTTCCATTGAAAGCGAGCTCTTATTGGCTCTGTATGAAACAGATTCCTGTCAAATTATCTTCGAAATATTCAGCAGCTAACTTGTTATTGAAGTTAAGATTCTTGGGCCCAATCGGGATTAAATGGGTTAGTTAACAATTCAATATTTAAGGTATCAGAGCTATGTACTTTTAAGTCTTACTCTAACATATCCGACATATCAAGGTATGTACCATATATGGCATAGTAGGGTAAACGATACAACATTTTAATAATTAGAAACCCACATCTACAAATATTACAGTACTACAATCGATACTACAAATGTATCTCGAGTGATAGTCAGATGTAGACTAGTATTAGAAATAAAGCAGCCATGCTTAATCTCATTGTTGGAAATACTCACCACAATTCATTCATTGATTTTCCCAGCGTGCAACACTATACCCATCAATCGGGCTTCCATCGGGCATTACACATCGACATTTACAACGAAAGAGAGAAGTATAAATTGATGTCATGAATGGTAAACAGCCAAACTTATCTCTCGACCATCCATTACACGAATACACAGAATATCTTAGCATAAGGTAGCAGCTGCTCGTGCCGTAGGAAATGGTATAGTTAAATGAGGTATGAATTCCTAATATGGAAGATTATTCAGGACTGATTGTTAACCACGCTTGTGTCAACTTAACTATTTAATGGTCAAGCCGGTCAAACGGCATCTGGTCTTCAGGAATCTCCATTTGCAGCCCAGGCGAATAGTACCATCGTTAGCAGCGTCGACACCGAGGCCATCGCTGCCTGTGTGAGGATGGCGGTTGACGCCCCTCAGAGTGTCAGGCAAGCCACCCGTCACTTGCGTCCCACTCAGTCACGCCTCCTCGCTCCATATGAACGTTTGCTGGCCAGAGCGGACAGCCACATTTATTGATACATGTATGTAAGGCTGTCTGGTGCGAATGGAGCCAAGTCCTTCCCGAGAGTTGAATTGCACCATCGAACCTGAGTAGTCACGTCCATATATCATGGTGGTGGTGTCCCGTATGTGTTCGGAGAGGTGGTGATATCCGTTGAGGTTGCCTGGAGGCGTAAGCCTCTTGTCCTGCTCATTATATGTTCGCTAATGCTCGCTTCTTGTTGACATGGTTCCCCTGCGGTTTTGACTTCTCTTATTGGCTCGCAGTCTGGAGAGCGGAGATCAAATCTTCTCTAACTATGACAATTATAAGGAGATATATGAGTAAATATGTACAAATAAATAGAGGACTCTGAAAAAGATGAACAATTATAACCTAATGTAATTTAGGGAGCAGACACTATGGTGTGAGGTGTGTGCCGACAAATCTAGTTTAAGGCCTTGGTTAGGGCATCTGTAACATTGACCGTATCTCTACGTTATGTCTGTAAATTTGTGTTTAAGCGGCTCTCCCTCGGGAAAGGAAGATGTTATACACAGGTTCAGCTGAGTGAGAGAGTATGTCAGGAGGATGATCTAAAGGTGTGGCCAAGCGTAGCGTATTAGCTGGTGTATACCTAACCGTTTAGACGTGCACCAAATCCGCGAGAGGAAGAAGTAACATACTAGTAATTTTGCGAGTGGCCCTTGCCAGCTCATGATTCCAAAAGTGCAAAAGTGGCAGATGGATCGAACCCATGATTCGAAAGAATACTTAATCTTCTGGGATTATCGATAAGCCAGGAAAGTGGTGTAATAAAGACATCGAGTTTCTATCATTGTCCTTATATTATCTCATTGGCAAACCTATGTAATACACTATTCTAAGTGGCAATCGTCGGTCACGAATGCATCTGTATTGTATGTATTTGAATAATTTACAATTTAATAAACATGTTAACTCTGGCAACACATGTACCGTTGAAAATTAGAATGTGGGAATTCCGGTTTCAAATGCACATACAGATGGAGGAACCCAGCTTTAGCCATGCCCCGCCCATCTCTAGCTATGCCCCGCCCATCTCTAGCTATGCCCCGTCCATCTCTAGCTAAGCTCCACCCATCTCTAGCTATGCCCCGCCCATCTCAAGCTAAGATCCAACCACTTTTCGCCCGTGTTAGGATCGATTGATCACTCTCTGAATCTCAATTCCTAATTACACATATACACCATCGGCACATCAAAGGAGTTACAACCAAAATGGCTGGTAACCGGATGGGCGACTTTCCTGATTGGTCGAGAGCTTGATGCCGTCATCTCATTTGCATACATGGACACGCCCACATTTTCCCGCCAAAATACTCGAAATCTGCTTGGTTGAGAGAGAAATCCTTTGTTCTCTCGACCAATCAGATTTGAGCAGTCAAAAAGGGCGTTGCCTATTATGCAAATGAGATGACGTTATCAAGCTCTCGACCAATCAGGAAAGCCAGTCACATCAAAGCCTTTCTACTCTTATATCGAATGCTCTATCAAACTCATATAGGGATACTTGATGAATAGAGAATCTCAATCAGCCACGAGTTCAAGGAACTAAAGGTAAAGCAGGTGGAAGAATAAATGATAGGGGGACCAATTTTTAGTTACACCCCGCCCATTGTCTAGCTAAGGGCCGTGCACGTTTCCGCGTAGTGAAATCGATTTATATATATATATATATATATATATTACATTGAACCCTGAATTCCTTGAATCCCATTCACTATACAGGTAAGCATATAGTAGCATCATGGTCAAGTTAGTTTCAAAATAATCAACAGAAGGGGGAAAAAATTATAAATTCATCAAATATATGCAATTTGTACACTTCATGACAGACTTTCCGATGATCATGACGCAGTATGCAGTATAATAATGGAGGATTCCGGTTTTAGCCATACCCCGCCCAGCTCAAGGTAAGCTCCACACACGCTTTGACCGTGAAGGGATCAATCAAACTTCCAGAAAACTATAGAGGCAAGCTGTTGACTATTTTGTAACTTATTTGACTGGGTGCTGTTGCCCCATATTAAATAGTAAAGACATAATTCGCACAACTTGACGGACTACTAAGCGTTTATGACAGACTAAACCGGGTCATTGATGACGTAATTGATTATGACGTCAGCCTATATGTGACGAAATTGATTATGACGCCATATGATTGACTGAGAAAGTGGATTCACCAATTGGGACATCAGTCAACATGTGATGTTCTTTACTATGACTGAGTTGTTAACAGTTCGGATTCCTCTATTGATTTAGCTAGTTCATTGGAGGGATCCAAACTGCCACTCGTGTATCTGACGTCATAATCAAAATAATTTTTTGTTGTATGACACAAAATCAAATAACGTAAGTTCTCAAATGCCTGGCAGTACCACAAGCATCTGAAATGTATGTTTTTGGTGACGTTACAATGTAATAAATATTATGTTGAATATTTTGAAATTAATTTAACTGAGGGCTGTTGATGCTATATGGTCAACGGCTCCCAGTTAAATTAGTTTCAAAATTTTTAAAAATTACATTTATATTTACCTTAAGAATGAGATTCTAGGAATTAAGTGGTCAAAGTGTTCAAATGGAATCAAACACATTATTAAAGTGGGCGGAGCTTAGTTAGATATGGGCAGGACACGGCTGGAAATGGAGCCTTCTGCGCATTGTACCTTGTCTCTGCGCGACGACTCGCTCGCACTGTCTCGATGTGGGGTTACACATTAGCCCTTCTTCGCACTCTCTTCTTTCATAGACCGGGACATTGCTCGAGTATAAACAGACACCTCCCTCACCTTAGAAAGGAAATGAATTATATACAGGAAACCCATAGATAGCGGACACTTGTTTTGTTATAAGATGGCGTACATGAAATCTATTTCCCAGCGCAAATTAATTTTTTATTTAACTATTCCATAAGTGTGTATGCCATTCCCTAACATTGATTAAATATGACATGCCATTTTATCACATAAACAAGGTTTACAGTCCGTTCCATTGTTTTCCATAAGAACGTGTAATATTCAACCAAAGTTTGTCATTGGTTAGATAGTGTGTAAGAAATATTTCCATTGGTCGGATAACGCGTGAAAATGGAGTGATAAGTTATGTTGTTGATTTAAAGTTGTAATATATTTACTACCTAGTTATAAAATACATTAATACTAATGAAGTGGGAAATAGACGCACTGTTTGATTGGCTCTCACATGTCATGTGATTTCGATGGGGACGGGCTTAATTGCTCATATATGGAGTGTGAAAAATGGTGTGTGCTGGTGGGCGTTCTTATACAAACATGCCAACCAGCAAATGCCCCCTTTTTCATACGCCATATATGGCAATTAAGACTCACCTCCCCCACCCACCCACGCCCCACCCCCAAAATCACATAATCTGTATGAACCAATCGAAACGCTCATCTATCGGACCCCTGGTGTTTCTGACAGTAATGATCAGAGACAGTCCTAATTATTAATTTTTGATTTTTGATTTTATAATGGGCTCTGTGGTCTTATACTGTTTTTCTAAGATATTATAAAATACTCTCTAAAATACCTATTTTCGTTGTTTCCTCTTCCTCTTCTTGCGAATCCTGTAAATTCGTGTATTTATTCAGAATGTATATCTCTTGCTATGCTTACACAGTAACGCTACCAACAGTAGAATAACTATTAGCTCCATTAGTACTAGTATGGACCTTTCTATTTTTTGCCATGCAAAACAGATCATGTGATTTCGGGGGTGGGGTGTGGGTAGGTGGGGGAGGTGAGTCTTAATTGCCATATATGGCCTATGGCAGCAACAGCGCCCAGACAAATTAGTTTCAAAATATTCAACAGCATGTTTATTAAATAGTTGAGACATGTAATTCGTACAACGTGTCGGACTATTAAGAGTTAAATACGGGCCTAATAGTATCATATATGTCGTGATGATTATGACGTCACCATACACGCTGCTTAGTTGAGTAAGACGTCATATGACGTCAAATCATTGATGAATACTATGGGTTCTATCAATACTGAAAGTATAATGAAAGCATCCATCACGACCGGTGTACTGAGATGTTCACTCTAGCTCGCTCTGTGTCAGAATGACTTTGTAATGGTATATGTATGCCTGTTCAGTCGAATTCAAATGATCTTTCTTTGAAGTAGATATCTAGTTTGCTCTTGAATAATTCAAGTGTTGTTGCTTCAACTATTGTAGCTGGCAGTGAATTCCATTGTGGTACAACTTTGTTTGCGAAAAAGTGCTTGCGAATATCTTTGTTGCTGCGCTTTATGTTGAGCTTGGACCTATGTCCTCTGGTCTGTGTAATACTGGATGGCTCGAAAAAGTAGTCCTTATCAATATTATATAGATCCCCGACGAGCTTGAATGTTTCAATTAAATCTCCCCGAAATCGTCTATATTTCAGTGACATTAGAGTTAGGGCTTCAAGTCATTCGTGTAGCTATACTCTTTGATTTGCGGGACGAGTTTTGTTGCTCAGCGTTGAACTCTTTCTAATTCCTGTAATTGCCTTTTCAATCTTGGTGACCATGCCGAGTTGCAGTATTTGAAAATAGGTCTCACTAGAGCTTTGTACAAGAGCGTGAAAGTAGATAGGCCAATGTTGGTAAATGTTCTCTTGATTAGTCCTAATGTGCTGTTCGCCTTGGATATTCCCTATATGTATATCAAATGAAAGGTTTCTGTCAATATGCACTCCCAAGTCTTTTTCTACCTCTGACGTTGATACAGGATGCACATCAGGCATATCTGTCATATAGTATTTGGTTTGAGGGTTGTTTCTGCCAACATGTATGACATGCGTTTTATCTGTGTTGAAAGATAGTTGCCATATCTTTGACCACTTACATACTTTGTCTATATTGTCCTGAATCTTACCGGTAGCTGGGTTGCCATATATCTTTGTGTCGTCTGCAAATATTTTTCAGTGGCAGGTTAGTCCGTCAGGTATGTCATTTATATATATATATATATATAAGCATAGGTCCTAGGACACTTCCTTGTGGCATGACGCTGGTCACCTCAATCCAGTCTGATGTTGTGTCATTGATCCTCACTCTCTGGCTTCTGTTACATAGGCAGTTTCCTATCCATCTTAATAAGTTGTCGCCAATACCAAAGCTTCTCAGTTTTGTTTGGAGTCGTTTGTGTGGTACAGTGTCGAATGTTTTTGAGAAGTCTAAATATTGTGCATCGACAGGTTTATTTGAGTCAAGTTTGGCTGTTATATCTTCGAGGTATTCTAGTAGTTGGGTTTTACATGATCTATTATGCCTGAATCTATGTTGACATTTGGTAAATAGATTGGCGGTTTCCAGAAAATCTACAATGCTGTCTCTTATAAAAGACTCTAGGACCTTACATAAGGTAGAGATGAGACTGATTGGCCTGTAGTTGCTTGGGCCGTTTTTTGTAAACCTTTTTGTGTATGCAGCATACATTTGCCATTTTCCAGATGTCAGGTAATATGCATTCTTCCAGAGACTTGTTAAATATTATGCATAGTGGTGTACTGATTTCTTTAGCCGCTTCCTTTAATAATATCGCTGGTATTTCATCCGGGCCATTGCTTTTATTGGGGTTGAGTCCTTTCAATTTATTTTCGATGGCACTAGGTGTTATTATTATGTCTTTTAGTACAATACCATTGCTTCTGGGGCTAATGATTGGTGTAGAATGAAGATCTACTGAAGTGAACATACTTGAGAAGAATTTGTTAAGAATGTTTGCTTTTTCTTTATCATCTGTAGTCATAGTGGCGTTAGCTGGGTTACGTAGCTTGCTAATTGATTCACGTAGAACGGTTTTACTCTTGACATAGTTCCATAAAGCTTTGGGACTTCTCTTGCTTTCACTTGCTACTTTACGTTCAAATGTCTGTTTTGATTTTTTGATGCATGCTGTCGCTTTGTTTCTAGCAATTTTGTAAAGGGCGTAATCTGTGGTTTTCTTTGTTTCACTGTATCTTTTGTATGCCTGATTTTTGCTGTTTAGTAATTCTGTTGTAGTACGTCAAGCCAGAGGTGCTTTTTCATACCGCATTTTTTTAAAAGAAGGGATATACTGCTCTTTCATTGTGATCATTGTTTTATGTAGGAGGTTCCAAGCTTCTGACGCATTAAGTTCGTGCAGATGATTCCAGTCAGTCGTTCCTAAATCTTTTCTCATTTCCGTATACTGTCCTTTATTCAACAATAGCGTTGGCGTAGCTATTTGTTTGCTTGTGCTTAAGATGTCAGGACGTAGTGATATTTGTAGAACATCATGGTCACGTTTTCCTAATGGAGGTAGGTGGGTTATTTTGTGGATGATGTTTTGGTTGCTTGTTAAAACTAGATCAAAAATATTTGAAGTCTGATTTATTCTATGTCGTGTCGCATTAGTAACTATAGTTGCTGCAGAAAAATATCGCTGCTAGTTTTAAGAAAAGCATCTTCGTCTTCATTTGAAAAAACTCCAGTGCACCAGTTAATCGATGGGAAGTTGAAATCCCCTACTATAAGACTGTGGTCAGCATTTGCTGTATCAACTTTGTTTAGTAGATTTATGAGTTTGTTGTTATTTGGGCCGTCTGAGTTGGGACTTCTGTAGATACAACCAACAAGAATTTTTTCCTTTTGTTGTCTCGTCCATGTACTCCACATCGATTCTTGAAAGCTGTCATCATTTAGGGTTTCACAGTTTTTAGCGTTTACTGATACATGGGTATAGATGATGTCTCCTCTTGATGGATTACTATTCAGCGAGAGATGGTACTCATCAATCTGTAATTTACTAATATTTTTGGTTGTGTTTTTTGGTAAGGCTTCTGTTATTAGTATGATAGCAGGACGAATCTTGTGTACTAGCGCTTCAAGCTCAGCTTTTTTATTATTAATTAGACTATCTGCATTTGTGCATATACATGTATTCGTTACTGTTTTAGAATTTCTATCATTGTTTATTTGAATAGGTTTTGGTATCTGTCCTGTGTTGGTGTCTGTGTTCTCACCAGTTAGTGTTTTTACATGTTTTTTATGCCTTACGTGTTTGTGTTTTGATTTTTTCATACATTCATTGTCCAAGGTTGTGTAGCTTATTATGTTTTCTTTGCAACTCATAGTGTATTTGGATGCCTCATTGTTCAGTACGTTTACAGTTTCTTCGCTTAGTACTGAGTATCGGTTTGAGAGATGTGTTGGCATTGTGTGATGCTTGAACTGGTTTGTAGCTGGGTTCATCTTCTCCATGGTGTGGCTTGGGCATGCGCCAAACTCATTGGGGTCGTAGTTACATATCCCTCTTACTAAGTACAGTATATAAAATATATATACACACCCAGGGTATATACTACAGGTATAATACAGGTAGCTATGAGGCAAGGAGATACCGTGGATACCGTGCACATATCTGCCTGCTTACAATCCTAAAATACATCCCAATCCATCAAGTTTGTAATGTATAGACGCCGCCAGCTCCACATTGTATACCGAGGCTGGTCTATATTCCAATCTACTCATCATTCATATCAAAGAATAGTTCTTGCTGTGGTCGTACTTCATGTCCTGATCCTTATAGAACCTATCCAATCTACTATCAAAACACTGGAGATTGGCCGCATTAATGTCCTCGTGTGGAAGTCCATTCCATATGTATGTCACTCGATTAACAAAGGACTATTTCCTAATATCCAATCTTGAGTAGTTTTTGTCGATTTTTTAGTTATGTCCTCTGGTATCAGCCATGCTGTCCGTCCGTTGAACGTGAAGATTTGATGTGTGACCCGTTTATCATAGATGCCCTGAATGAGTTTGTATATTTCTATAATATCCTCTCATCCGCCTGTATTTTAATTGTTGGTAGCTGCAGTATATTTAGCCCCTGTGTGTAGTCAACTTCCTTTAATGAAGGGACACACCTCGTCGCTCTGCATTCAACATTTTCCAGTGTGTCAACATCGCATTTCTTGAGCGACAGATTGGATCCATCCATTGGGATGCATGTACTTCTGCTATGCGGTGGAAGGAGCATGTTATTTGTATTAGAATGTTTCTGCTGAGTTATGGGTGTGTGATACGCTATGATTTATGTCCGACGATTTTCGATGGTGTTTGTTCATGTCCCTGTAAATCCGGCGACTTTAGTTCCTTTCCAGCTCTTATATGCACCCTGCCAGCTATTTGCCGCGAGACGGTTATTTACTAAAACTAGCTAGCGGCTGTCAATGCCAATCCCCACAGATTTCGTCCGGAGTGCATAAAAGTTCGTAATTTTATATGATAGACCTTAATAAACCTAAAGTGTTATATGTTTCCGGTGAGAGCAATCATTCCTCTACATGTAGGCATCGATAATTAAGCGATGCAAGTAATAATATGAATTTAAGCATCGCCTATCCAACCGGGGTGTCAACATAGGTTTCACACCGTGTGTATATTATATATAGTAGGTATATATACACGTAGTAGGGGGATATGCGGTAGTGACATGGATGGACGAAAATTCGAACGCCTGTGGTTCAAGTAGGTTAATCACGTTGCCTATGAGAAGTTCATAGGGAGGTAATTCATGACGCGATATTCTAAAGCTATGTACATTATCGGCAATAAATATAAAAATATGCTATGTATTAGCAAATTGATAACAGCTATATGATTTGGAAGGACTGGATATATTATAATGTCTTAAAATACACTCTCCATATATGACCTTTAAGCTTCCTAAGGTAAAATACTGTCTGATTTTAAAACAATTTGACCGAAAGCCGTTGTTTTTCAACGACAGGCCAGGTACTTTCAGCCACACGTTTTTCAAAATGTTCCGTAGGTATAATAAACATCATTTGATAGTTCCCGTTTCCAATCCTTTAAGGCATATTTTTATATCATTTTGACATCAATTTAGCGTCATTTCGAATACGTTGAACTCATAAGAGTCAGGTGTAACCGTGATTGCGGTCCAGAGGCGTCCAAACATCCAGCCATACGCACACGCGGTTTACTCAGCTAACGACGTTATTGGGATGAGTGCTTAGCCTATGGGCAGAAGGAGCAAGTGCCCAGGGCCCCGAGTGTCAAGGGGGCCCAACTGTCCGGCCTGTCTGAAACTGAGTTAATTTCTTTTTTAAGATATCAAGCCATCAACAACATCAGATTTAAAGCAGAACACGTAAAACATCATTGTGATTGACAATGTTATACGTGTACTGCTTTAATCTGATGATTCTGATCTTGTTGATGGCTTGATGTGTGATCAGGGGCCCTACAGTATGGAGCCCTTGCCAAAATGAATGAAATGATGCAGGGAACCAGGGCCGGCCCTACGGTTTCTGGCACCCTAGGCAAAGGCAAAGGACCTCCCTTTAAGCGGGGGATCTGGGGGTCCTTCCCCGGAAAATTTTGAAATCCAGATGCTCTGAGAGGTCATTTCCTACATTTCTAGAACGAAATGTGGCTCTTGTCCTAAGTGTGAATTTTCTTATTTGCTTTAAGAACATGTAGTTTGGGTGGTGAGAGGCACCCAAACTCCCTTTTTGGCGCCCCTCTACAGTTGGTAGTTACATTCTGAAACAATAGATCGGGTACTGCTGTGGCACTACTTACTTCGCTACTGGATTATGTGAAAGCACAACGAGATAAATTCCTTGAATTTGAGGAGTTTGCAAAACACCTATCTAAATCAATCAGCACAACGTACCAGCATGAGCGTTAACGTGTCGTACAGTGCAAACCCGTCCACGATGAAAGCACCACTCCAAACACAGTGTTGGGTGGAAGTGATCGGTTTCGCGTAGAAACATTTAATATAATTTGTGACAAATTAGTAGCATGCCATACTCACCGATTTGCAGCATATGAAGTGGTATGCACACGTGTCAACGTCATAACACATACTCGGGAAATGGTAGAAAAATTTGGAATTTCAGCATTGAGAAAAGAAGCAGAAGATTGCAACGTATTATCCAAATGGCCTTAATGCAGAAACATTTCCTAACAAGTTTGAGCAGTTTTATTGCCTCTTACGGAAACAGGAGAACAGTACAGCAACGCCTCAACAATGCCAATCGTTTCTCTTAATCAAAGATCTACAATCTGTGTTTCCCAATGTAGTAGTAGCCCCCCCCCCACCCCCGGTTATTCTTAACAATCGCATTGACAAGTTGTTCACGGGAAAGATCATTTTTTAAGCTTGCTCGAATCAAGAACAAACATCGGTCCACAATGGCACAACAGCGGACCGAGGCATTGGTCTTATTGAGCACAGAAAATGATCTAACATTTGATGACCTTATTGCAAACTTTGCAAGCAATAAAGCCAGAAAGAAGATCTTCGCATAAAGTGACAATCAGCTGTCTGCCTTATTCACATAGTGCTCATACGTATATCAACAACAAATTGATGTGACAGGTGATGTGTTGCATAAAACCTATTGCCAAATAAATGCCGATAGATCAGCACAAAACCGGCTTATGCAGTGGTTTTGAGAAATGTCCATTTACAGACCACGAACTCTTTTTTTTAATTTTCACTGGAATGACTGCCTCTCGAGCCATCAATTCCAGCATTTAATTTTCAAAAACAGTTTTCTTGGTCTGCAAATGAAAATATTCTATAAGGGTCCAATCATTTTTATGAATATCAGATGGCGCTAACTTTAAATAACATTATAGGTTGAATAAATGAATGAATTGTACAATTAACAGAGTTGTTATGAAATGGTCAAATTGTTTCCATGTCATTTGGAATGGCGACACCACATACCCTTTACCCGTAGATATGTAGATGTCATCTGAGAGCATCCATATTTCAGAATTTTCTGAGGGGAGGGCCCCAGACCACCCGTCTTCCCAGGGCCCCCAGGATCCTTTAAACGGCCATGCCTTTAAGGCATATTTTTATATCATTTTGACATCAATTCAGCCTCATTTCGAATACGTTGAAGTTGTAAGAGTCAGGTGTAACCGTGATAGCGGTCCAGACGTGTCCAAACATCCAGCAATACGCACACGCGGTTTACTCAGCTAACGATGTTATTGGGATGAGTGATGTAGTGTTTATGAAGTCTATGTTCTTAACAGGGTGTATCTAGTCCTTAGTATCGGTGGACTCACTTGAGCTCTTCTCACTCCATACTCCTGATACAATCTGTATAGGAGGAATCGCATCACGATGATATGCACCTCTGCTGAAAGATATGATGAATGATATGTTGACTAAAAGGAATGCGTGCTTACCTTCTTATATGCTACATCTAAGCGCACAGCAAACCCAGCGACACATGTGACTATAGTGACTATAATGGAGCAAATGGCTCACAAAGCTGCTGAGATCAGCAATAAGGGGGAGGATATTTTCGATTTACAAACAAGTTCGTCTATCACACGATTGCTGTGACGAAACGGTGTGTATCCGCGCTAACAATTATTTAGCCCTGTGCGGATTCGTTGTTTAATCGAAACCCGCTCACAAACAGGTGAAGTAAAACGATGTTTGGAAACAGAGACCCGGAATCAGACGATACGATCAGATGTGTCTTTCAAGACACACCCCCACCCTCAACACCCCTATCTAGGTACACCGGTACGTTCAGATTCAGATAGAAAGCGTACTCAAGCTTAGGCTATATCGGAGTCTGTAATATGGATACTTTTCATCGTAAACTCCCAGAAGCCATTGTATATCAGCTGGAATACTGAATCTGTTGAAAACGACTATAGCGCTCTAGAACGCAGCAACTTGAAGTCAACTACGATTTGAATTAACTGGGCATTGGCAGCGTTTGAAATATTGTAAGCACATGTACAATGGTTGATCTATTTACTCCTCCGGCCTACATACCAGATACCACATAGTGTTAACAGTGTAGGGAAATATCCTGTTTAATATGTTAAAACTGATTTAACTGGAAGCTGTTGCTGCCTATACCAGCAACCGGTTCCAGTCAAATTATTTTCAACAAATTCAAAAGATTAGTCATACGGTTGTTTTGAAATTAGAATATTTGACTATAGGCCGTTTCACGAATGGAGCTGCGAATCGTTCTCTTCTCAAACAAACACTGATCTAGGGCAAATTGATTATACTTATTACAGGTTCAATGAGTACACAGAGCAGACACGCCCCTTGCTTTGCTATTAACTCTTATCACACTGCTGTCAAAAGCCGGATCGATACAGAGACAGTAGAGGACAGACTGCTGAATATTTTAGAAACAGTGCTGCTGAAAGACATAGGCAGCAAGAACTTACAGCGTCATTGACTCCGTAATAAACGCGCCATGCCATATGAAAGGAAATGAAGTAAAGAAGGTAGAAATATCAGCGCTCTTGTGTCTTGCGTATTGATTTGCGTCTTTAGTTATAATAATAACTGTATAATATATGCGTTGTGTTATCAAGCAATATCTGCCCTCCTAGCAATATTACATCAAACAACTACCTCAGACATTAGCACCCCTACTATTGCTGCTACCACCCCATGCAACAACAACAAAACCCCAACAACAACAACAACAACAACAACAACAAATTAATGTGTACTCTGTCTGTAAAATATTGTAGAATCCCATATGTCATGTATGTATTACATGGGTGTAAATAAAAGTTCAATTCAGTTCAGTTCAGCTACATTAAGTAAAGCTTAACTATACATTGCTCACTCTTATCACATACTTATCACACCCTTATCACACACGTACAAGGAATAACACACTAGAGCACCTATCATTGTGCAATCAATTACTGGGCATTTTGCCAGGTAATGGAGAAATCTAGCTTTAGCTATGCCTCTCCCATCTCTAGCTAAGCTCCACCAACATTTCGACCGTGTTGGGATTTATCGAACCCTTAACTCCCTGAATATCAATTTCCAGTAAACTATACAGATAGATTGTTGAATATTTTAAAACTAATTTGGCAGGGTGCTATAGCAGTAACAGCGCCCAGTCAAATGAGTTTCAAAATATTCAACAGAATGTTTATTAAATATATAGTAAAGACATACAATTCGTACATCAACCCTTAGTCCGTCATCAATTAAGCGTTTGCGACGAACTTAGCTGCGTCCATAATGACGTCAAAACACCCATTCAGTATGTGTTCGATATATCCAAATTATCCAGCAGTGACCGATGTGACAAAATAGTATGCGGATTCTGCACGTGTACATATGTCTAATCCAGGAAATTGCAGAAATTGAAGTTTTGACTACATACAGACGGTGGAATATGTAAGGTTAAATGTCACAATTATTTCTGGTTGCTTAGATAATTAGCGCAACTATGAATGCCTGTAGTACGCACATCAAGAGGTTTTGTTATGAAAGCTTATATGACTTACCTCAAGAGGTTCTGCATCTGTCTTACTTGGATACCTGGTCGTCTAGCTGTCTTCGTCTGAGGCCACAGCGTTCAGTATTCTGTTGAATGTGTCCAGGGCTACTCTGTGTGAAAAGAAATGCGTTGGCAGTTGTGTGTTGCATCTGTTTCTAAATCTCAAGGGAAAGCCTGCGTAGGTATCTACGAGGTTGGTCGAATAGAGTTGACGGATTTATATTGCAATGCATGTTGAGGTATTTGTAAGTTTATGTGCAGTCTATCGGTCCTCTGTCAGCTATTGTAGTAGGCGAGTGAGTTTAAAACAGAAAATCTGCTCTCTCTCTCTCTCTCTCTCTCTCTCTCTCTCTCTCTCTCCCTCCCTCTCTCTCTCTCTCTCTCTCTCTCTCTCTCTCTCTCTCTCTCTCTCTCTCTCTCAGGTTTTGAGATTTTTGACTAAATATGGGTTCCAGAGTATGGACCCATGGTCAAGTGCTGGTATGAATGAGGATTTAGTTGAACAATATTGAGCCAATGTTTGGTGATCTGTTTCTGAACCATCTCTTGATCATGCCTATTTTTGTCTGGCTTTATTAGTGATGTCTGTGATGTGCGGGGTTGATAGTAAGGTATTCCAAACTTGCACTGCTAAATCTCTCTGCTAGGTTTCTTCAGTTAGGTAATGACTGTTTAGTGAGTATAAGTAATCGACTGGTGATTTAATGTTGAGTGCTATGTACTTGTTTTCATTAGCCATGTCAGAGATCATGCAAAAAGAGGGTTTTAATCTTGTTGGCGGGTCTGGCAATCGCTTGGGTCTTGATGGTAGGCCTACAGTAGAGTTTTGTGTCATCGACAAATAGCTTGGCTGTGAATGGAACTGAGTCAGGTAAGTTGTTCACAACCAGGAGGAAGAGCCCATGGCCGAAGATTGATCCTTGTGTACACCGCTGGTGATAGATTTCCAGTCAAAGTAGCCATTTCTGAGAATCCCACGTTGCCGTCTAAAAGCTGGGAAAGTCTAGGTAAATGGCGTCGGTTTTCGCATTGTGTTCGTATGTGAAGAACCAATCCGCCATGCATTCAAGTACATGGGTTACACAAAAGGACAATTTCCGGAAGATGTACTGGTTGCATGAGATAATCTACTTGATGCCTATATGTTTTCATAATGCATCAAGTACGAGACGTTCCATTTGCGTGCATACCTAGAGCAACTGGTTGATAACTGTTAGGAGGAAGTCTAGATGCTATCTTGAAGAGTGGGGATCGTGTTTGCATTTAACCGTCATCTATATAGTTGATCCGTTGACCTCAAACTCAAATCACTCATAAACTGTCTAGCTTCTCGCATTTCAGAGTTATGGCGAAAATGTGAATTCCGGTATGCACTTCGTGACAGTATGACCTAGATATTTGATGCGTAGCATTGGACCTTATCAAGCATTTAGCCACATATAATATGAATGCATGTATCAAATTTGGGGTCTCCCTACTTGCGTTCCAGATATAAATCAGATTTAGGTTTCGCTGTTGGAACAAAAGCAAGAACACGTGATTAAAATTGAGTTTTCCATTCCATTTAAAGTTAAGCCAGTGAGATTAACAATATTAATACCCAAACTAGTGACTGCGTTGTTATGGCCTTGACCCAGATTTAGTTTAAGCCTACAGATTTTAGCCAAAAGGGTGTAAATATTATGAGCCGATTCCGGTGTCCAGTGGATTTTCTCATGGCATACTTCGAACTGGGATGCAAGAATAGATTGTAGGGTCTGAATGTTATACATAGATGCTTGCATAGCAGAATTTAACTCATGGATAGTGGTTTTTTTGCTCCGGAGTTAGTTTATTTGAGTAATTTAGCAAGGCACAGTACATTTGTGAATTTGGAAATTTGGCTCGGAGTTCACTCGAACAAAGATGGAATTGTTCTTAGTATTGCATGCTTTCAGATACTTATCGTTAATTCCCATGTTAACTTTGATGTTGCCATGTTGGTTACTGCCTTTATATCGTCTTACAATGTATCTAGCATGATTCACTTTAGCCCCAGGGAAACAGACTACATCTATGTCTGGAGGAGGAGCCATATTAATCCTACTTAAGTTGGATGTGCCAAATGGCAGGACACTCTTTGCAAAGGAAATGCTCTATGATGTTGTGTTGTCTGTTTCAATTTTAAACTGACAGAAACAAGATTTTCTAGGCGGGTTAGATTTAGCATTGTTTGTTAGTGTTGGTTGTATTTTACATTCTGGTGGAGCAGTGGGGTGAGAATTTGGGTTGTGGGATGTTCCAGCGTAGGGTATAGTTTTAGAATGTTTCTTAGTAGACTTTGCCCCCATTTCATCGTATGTCTTCGTAGATGTTGTGGTGATAAAGGTGGAATTCTATTGGTGATGTGATGTCAGTATGCATGCTAGCCTGCTTATTTGGGGAAGGTGGTGATGCAGGAAGAGGAATCGGCGACGGGTCCAGGCGTGCAAATCTGGTGGAATTATTAACAAAATTGCCTGCGGGTTTGGATGGAACATCTGCCAGTGCAATAAGAGGAGATGTGTTGATGGTGGGACGTTTGTGGGCGTACATAGTTGAGGTATCTGTCGGTGATCTAAGGGTGTTTGCTGGACTTAGATTGAGGCGCCACAGTAGGAGTAGCTGTATCGATAATAGGAGTTATATACCCGGATTTTCTGACATGGTTGTGTGTGTTTAGTGGTTTGACAAAAAAATGCCCTGAGATGTCCTGTTGTTTGTGTTTTCATTGAAATGTACTTTTCGCCTACGTTATGTCGACATTTTTGCTCTGTTATGGTCTACGCCTTTGACGTTTTTTTGTTACCATACCTTTACATCTGAGTGCACCTTATTCATAATCGTTTGTCATTTCCATGACAGTTGATCTATCCCAGGTTCGATTTACTTTGGCAAGAGACTCAGAAATTTGTGTGCGTGGTATTGCATGTTTGAGAAACCCGCGTAATTCTCCTATCATTGTGACAATAGCCATAGGGAATGTGTCTTCATCATATGCCATAGAATCATTCATTTCTTCGAGCTTCATCATGCTGTTCTGTTGCATTCCTATTTTGTGGTGTGATGGTGGGGTTGAGTTTGATTCATAAGTCAGTCAGTGAGTGGCACTCATTCCCTGAATCGCTGATTCATTCACTCGTCCCTCAACCCATCCCTCCCCACGCACCTATTCCCACCCAAACCACCCACCAACCCACCTGTACATGCACAAACACCCAACATCGTACATACGCACGCATGCACGCACTCACGCACGCACGCACGCACCCACACGCACACATAACCAGGAAACCAACTGACTGATCCATCCACCATGTGATCCACCAACCAACTTACTACCTGACTGACGGATTCAATGCCTTACTCACCATCCACCCAACCATGCACGCAAACCCTTCCACTGAGTACCGACTGACTAACTGAATGAATGTAATGTAAAATGAGAATAATGAAAGCAGCATATATGAATTAAGGCGAAGAATGGATTAGTGAATTATACAAAGTGATAACCTGAGCTACCAAGCAGTGCCAGACTTCTCGAACGTGTGAACGCATAAACTGCTCTGACTCTCGCGACCCGTCAGTCTGTCCAAATATCTGTCACAGGGGAGGCTTGAGTCAGAGCAGACTCGGACTAGCCTGTGTAATAAATTAGACCATTTTAATGTAAATTCATATACCTAAATATAAATAACAAATTTATTGATTTCAATTGTTAAAATCTGCATGAGTTAGTAACTAGTTTGTAACTGGGTAGCTGCCCTGTAGGTGAGGCTTAGAATGCACCTTCCGTATCCTCTGCGTGTCGTAAGAGGCGACTAAAGGAGGTAAGGGTGAGGTAACCCTGACAGAAACCTCGAGTGCTGAAGACGGAGGTTCCGGGCCGCACGGCGCACTCTAATAAACCATGGATCCACGCACTTAACGCTTATGATCATGTCGGTAGTCACTTACAGGACTGGCGGTATGATCAGCGAACGACAAGAAGAAGAAGACTTGGTAGTCTTAAAGCTGAACGGTTATTGTTTAAACAATGACAAAAATATAAAGTTAATAAGGTTTCTACACCATGGTGAGAAAATCGCCATACAGACGTATGATAGGGAGAGCATTTCATATCCCATAGCGGTCTATAGCATTCTATTTACCGTAACTTCACTAGATAGTGGGCCAAATAGCATGAGCAATATTCATCTCCCCACCGCCCTAATTTACATGATATATTCACTAATACAAAATCATCCTACTGAGATTGGCTAAGGAGAGCATTTTCTATTCCATGACTATCCATGGTGCTATACTATTTTCTCCATACCAATGAATAGAGAGGCTGCCCAAATGCGCCTCAAAATTGTGCATGATATTTGGAACCACCCAGTAATTTGCATCACAGTGTCACTAGGGTCTCAAAATCACCCTTAGGAATTAGAGAGAGCATTTCATATCCCATTACGACACATATTTGCAACACCCCAACCACACCCCATCCACCCGACCCCCTGTTAGGGAGAGCATTTCATAGACCATTACAATACATGGGCCATCATATTTGCACCCCAAAACCCCACCCACCCTATCTATTGAATCGTATGAGAAACAGAATACCATGGACTGTTCTGGTTTATGAAAAACTCACCGTAACAGATCTGGCTTATTAGTCAATAGATTAGCCAACTACCCTTTTTCATAACCAAATCTGAACTATTTTAGCCAACTGCTTAACAGATACAAGATTATGTTGAATACTTTGAAACTAATTTGCCTGGAGGCTGTTGCTGCCTAAAGCAGACACAGCTTCCAGTCAAATTTCTGGCCTATAAGGGAGCTTTTAATCAGAGATACTAGGATTTCACGGTTCAAATGGTCACAATAAAACATGGTATACGTACCAACTACATTATCACTTACATGAATATTGAATGGTATGGGAAACCAGATGCACCACCACAGAATGCTTCCAGCTGAACTTTGTACCACCACAGAATGCTTCCAGCCGAACTTCGTACCCCCACACGATGCTTCCAGCCGAACTGTATTTAGATCGGCAAGATGATGTATTTTAAATGATTTCCCGCCAATTTTAAATTCACCTGGTCTAAAAGGCCAAGTGAGCTTTATGCCATGGTGACCGTCCTTTGTGTGTCCATCTGTCGTCCATCAGCTTTTCCTTTAAATGTCTTCTCAAGAACAACTGGGCCGATTACATTATATTTCATAGGAAGCATCCTTACATCATAGAGATACAAGTTTGGTTAAAGGAAGGAGAACGGCCAATTTGACAGGCAGCAATCTTGGATTTTGGCAGATTTTTGGATGTGGCTTTAAAAATTTTCTCCGAAACCGCTGGGGTCAATTCAAAACTCATAAAATATCGTCTAGGGCAAGAGCTGAACCACGTTTCTTTAATGGAACTTGATTGGTCAAATAGTTTGGTGCCATCTTGGATGAGCTAGATTTCGCGAAAACGACGTCTTCAAAACCGCTGAACAGATTAAGCCGAAATTTGGCAGATATGATTAGGGACGAGGAGCCATTAATGTTTGTTCAATGGAAGTTGATACATAAAAAATGGCCGCCATTGACCAATCAAAATGTAGCGTGTTTGGTGGCCATATTTGTTTTTTATTTGATGGATCTTGAAGCCGAAATTAGTTTTATATAAGTTTTGGGTATTCTTATTTCAAATTTGCCATTTTCAAATTTGTTTGACAAATCGTTCGGTGTCCATCTTTGTTCATTCCCCAGCCAAAGTCGCCCATACTAAAGCGATAGGAAATGTTTACTTGTTTTTTTCTCGAGAATCACTGGGCCGATTACAATTATATTTGGCAGGAAGTATTCTTAGGGCATAGAGTTCCAAGCTTGTTCAAACGTGTGGGTAGAGCTTAGACAGAGATGGCGGGCATAACTAAAAGTAGAACGCCCCATTGAGTAAGCTATATTGATAATGGCCACGGGCAGCTTAATACACTGATGCGTACTGCATTTACACGAGGCGTATATGGTACGCATGAATGTCTGCGTACGTGGACAATTGCTACACGTATGGTACACTTGTATGCACCTTATCTTGAGCTCCGAGTGACACATACTAGGAGCGTATTTGTCCAACACAAGTGTCGGTGATAAAATCCTGGGCTCACTTCTTTGCAGTACTGCTGACTTTGTTGCTCGCTGCATCAGGGCTAACATAGTCTTCCAGGCCTTATGGAAGGTATGGATTCGTAGAGCAAAGATGCCCTTGATAAAAAGACTACGTTTATACAATACAACGTGCGTATCATTGATGCTGTATAACTGTAACATCTGGGCAGCTCCAAAGGCAGCTCTAGAGACCAAATTCGATGCCTGCCACCGCAAACATCTAGGTACCCTCACTGGACACCGATGGCCAGACAGCATAATTTCCAACGATGCTCTAGACAAGACATCGCCTCTGTCTGTAAAAGTCACCCAGCAAAGATGGTCCATGTTTGGCCATGTGTTAAGGATGCCAGAAGACACATCAGCACATAAAACCTTGGAATTCGCCCTACTGGGAGCCAACAAATACAAGGGCAGGAGAGGACGTCATTGCATAAATGTGCTAAGCATGCTGCGAGGTGATTTCAAGAAAGCAGGACTCGGTACACTTAAGCCAAGAATGGACCTGAGGAAGCTAAGGATTTCGGCTGAGGAAAAGATACAGTGGGCAAAAGCGAAGAAGGACTGGCTGCAGCTGTATGATGATTCTACTACCACAGCCCCAGAATACAGTAATAACGCAGTGTGGGTTTATTGTCTCCATGTTCGAAAGAGATTATTGGCCAGATCTTCGATTGTACTGAGGTCAATAGGGGTTTTGTCATACAAGAGCATCTTGGTTTTGTGTCCTTAATATTGTTTAAGAGGTTGAGTTGCTATTGGATACACGAGTTGGGTGGAATTGAATAAGGTGGTTTAGTTTGACCAGGTTTCGGGATTTCAACCTGGTATATGCTTTTAGACCGACTTTAAATATTGGTCCAATATAAAAATCAGTCAAAGCTAATGTAAATATTATCTTTCTAACCGTATGCACACTTAAATTGATTCTGTGAAAGTTATTGTGATAGTTTATGAGAATATCGAAATTTAAACTAGGTAACAAACCCGGTAATAAACCTGGTAACAAGCCAAACCGATTGCCGAAAAATGGTTTAAAACGTAAACCGTGTAACAAATATTGTAAAAATGTAAGCCATGTAGCGGGTTGCTTAGGACTCGGTTTAATTCATGTCACAGCGCCAGAATGGAAGCATTGCGAGATATTTGTAATTGGAGTGTGGTAACAAGAGTCAGGCGGAGAACAAATTTTTGCGGATTGTTGCTCCAGATACATGCATGATGACGATGACTGTTACTGTTTTCTAATAAATGGTTTAAAACGTAAACTGATAGGTAATGGCGCCGACAAAAATATCCTTTGAAATAATTAGAAACTCGTTCTTCAGCATTCCAAATGATTATTTTCTCAGAGTAAAAACTAGTGATCATGATCCTTTTCCCTTCGACCATTCACAAGTGTATGCGTGCTTGCCTGCCTGCCTGCCAGTCCATGGTTAAGGGTTATGTAAGTCCATGTCTTAAGGGGTTACTGACAGCATGCAACTAACTGACTGTTACTGAGATCATAGCAGAATGAAAAGAATGAAAGATTCCATGACAATGGGTTACTTCACATCCATCCTTATGGGTAGCATGGGAATAGTTAAGGGATATGAATGCCCGTGTCTTAAAGGGTTACATTCCACAGGCATCTGCCTGTACCAGAGATTAGATTAGATGAAAAAGAACGGCAGTGGGCTCATATGTGGTATACATGTCCATCACTAAGGGGTTTATATAAGTCCACGTCTTAAGGGTTTGGTCAGGCAAAATATTGTTGAAAAGTTGTTCAGAAAAAGACGAATGATGGAGCCCATGGCTTACTTCACATCCATTCGTAAAACATGTCCATCGAAAAGTGGTATATAGGTTCGTGTCTTAAAGGGTACAGCAGGCAAATTATTAATCAAAACCATAGAAGAACGAACGTGTCGATGACAGTGGGCTATTTCAAGTCCATCCTCATGAGCTAAGCATGTCCATGGGCAGGGGGGGGGGTATATAGGGCGATGGCTTAAGGAGTTACATACAGCTGGAAACTGACTGTTCCAAAGATTATTGTACAGGAAAACGAACGACAGCGTCCATTGCAGTCCAAGACCTAAGGGTTTCGTCAGGAAACATATTTATCAAAAGTTGTTCGGAAGGAAACAAAGGAAGGAGCCCATGGCAATGTGCTTCTTCCAATTCATTCATATGGGTAAATACCATAGTTAAGAGGTTATAATTTATCCTTATTTTTAAAATATGAAATGTGCAAATTGTCACCATTGGCAATGGTTAACGTAAGATTTACTAAGACCGTAAGCTATAGACATACTGGCAAATGAAACCTACCAGGCATTCAACAAAGAATGCTCATTTAGTGGCTGTAACTAAAAGGCACTTATTAATGTTTTACGAGATATTCCAACACGCATGTACAATATATATTTAATTGAATGGTTATTTGTTCAAATTAATCACGATTATCCATATATGATAAGCATGCAGACATATCAGTGACAAGGAGTTACATGTATGCCAACCTATCATCACTGGATAATTAGATTATCTACGGCTAAGGGGGCATATACGTCCATGACTTAAGGGTTTATGGCAGGCAACCGACTGTTCAAAAGTTGGCCAGAAAGAAATGCACGCAACTCCATGACATCGCGTCCATCTTTACCGGGCACATATGCCCCTGGCTAAGGCGATATATACGTCCATGCCTTGATGAGGTACGGTGGGTAATCTATCAGTGTAAAAGGAAAAGAACAAAGGTGTCGATGACAGCATGCTACTTCAAGTCCACCCTTGCGGGGTAGACATATTCATTGTTAATGCGGCATGTAAGTCCATGACTTAACCATTTAACTCTCAAATTTGATCAAGAAAATAACAATTTTCTCATAGAATGTGTTTATTTGCAGACCAATACAAGACTATCTGTTATCAGGCCAGTCATTCCAATGCTAAGTTTTCAAAATCAGGCTTCTCTAGGCCTGCAATTGGACATTTCTCAAGACCACAGCAGAAACAGTTCTTAGCCCGCTCGAGTTTTAAAGGGCTACTTAAGGCGGCCTTGATTTTTAGGATACTAAAATATCATGTGAGTTAATCAAATTGCAACTGCACTAATTCGCCTCGGTTAGTAATGATGTCTCGTGTTTGGAGATGTAGTCATCACATACATGCCATACGAAGTGCTGCTATCTTGCTGAAATGTAGATAGTTGTGCGTAATTCATCATAGAAGGAATCAAGTATTGAAGGATCAATATGTGATTTGTCAAGGAATGGTGCAATGAGAATAGAATGATTGTAAATATAAACAAGACAAAATTGTTATTGATCAGATCAAGAATGGAACTTAACGATTTAAGTGATGTCACCACCCAATATGACAGCACACAGTTAACTAGTAATAACTGTGAAAAGCTTTTAAGGGTACATATAGATGGTACACTAACATTCATAGTGTTTGCAAATGACAACACGCTGAACTGCAATGATCAGTACAGAAGCAAAGAAATCTGTCCATGAATATGGGCTAATTCAAGTCCATTCTTACAGGCTAAGCATGCCCATGCACTAATTGATTACGAAAGGCAAATGTATATTTCAACAACCACTAAGGAAGCAAATGTGCCCACGACAGGTGACTACTGTAGGAATATCCTCGTGTGTTAAGTATGTCCACAGATAAGGGAGGAATCCAGTCCACTGTATTAAGGGTTTATCACAGGCAACCGGCTATTTCAAAGCCATGTGCAAAAGAAAACAAACACAGTGCGTCTGACAAGGGAATTCTTCTTTTGGGTGAGGCATGTCCCATGTCAATGAGGCAAACATGCACATGTACTAAGAGCTGCCTAATCCAGGTACCAAAGTTGTTGATTTAAAAAAAAATTAATTCGACTGGGTGTTGTTGTTGCCTAGCAACAGCGCCTAGTCAAATTAGTTTCTCAATATTCAACAGCATATTTAGTAAACAGTAAAGCCATGCAATTCGTACAACAAGACTTAGTCCGTCATCAATTATGCGTTCGTGACGTACTTACCTACGTCACACATGACGCCATTGAGTATAACCTCATCCTATACGTCACGTAGATGATCACGCGGTAATCTGATGGATGGATAAACTGGAATGGTCCATTTGCATCGCCATGACCAGAGATCAATCCAGCAATCATAATGACAGATCACAACCTTGCTCATTAAGCAGATACTTGACCAATACTGGGGAAATACGGCCCAGTATTAGTGCAGTATACGCCCCGTAATCAGTGTTATCAGGGACGTTGTGACTGATTCATACAGTGACGTATTTCGCGGCCAGCCTCAATATCGGCCACCAATGGTGGGATTCCAGTCTAGTTATACCACAAGATGTCACACCCATTTCTAGCTAAGATTCATCCACGTTTTACATGTATTTGGAATTGAGATGAAATTTTGAAACATGAATTTCCAGAGACTAATATACAACTATACAGCTAAGGTGCTTAATGTTTTGAAACGAATCTGGCTGTGTGCTGTTGTTGCTTATGGCAGTAAAATTTTCACCAGAATGTTTATTAAATTGAAATTCATCAGAGAAATACAATGGGTACACTAATGAGGGGCGTTTCGATACCCGTGATCAGGTTCTTCGTCACTATGGCTGTGACCAGCTAAGTAGTGCCATAATGGACCTTTCCAGTTTTAGCCATGCCCCGCCCATCTCTATCTAAGCTCCACCCACACCTCATCCGTGTTGGAATCGATCGATCTCTGAACTCCCTGACTCTTAATTTCCAGAAAACTATACAGGTAAGCCATTAAATATTTTGAAACTAATTTGACTTGGTGCTGTTGCTGCCTATATTATCATGAAAAACTCCATATAGTCTGTCTTTAACGCTTAATAGTCCGACACGTCGTATTAATCGTATGCCTTTACCATTTAATAAGCATTATGTTGAATATTTTGAAAAACCATTTGACTGGGCGCGTCTGCATTTATATGGGTATTTGAATTATTAATTTGTTTGGCATCGAGGCATCATAGCAGTTGAAGTGGTACTAGGAGAACTAATGCATATGCTTTCTCTACTTTGTATTGGATTAATTACATAATCAATGTCAACACAATTAACAGATATACATAAAATGATATTGTGTACACTCTATGCAAAGCATGGGGTGAATGTATACAAAGCAATAATATATAAATTATATCATACATCTAAAACTAGGTGAATAACACAAAAACAGAAGTTGTGAAAACCCTTGTCATTATAGATTCTTACCTAAAAAAAAGTAATTTACTGAAGCTAATCTTGAAATCTAAATCAATAAACATATAATTCATAACAAATCTAACATCAGTAAACTGGTTTTCCCATGGTGAGATGGAGTGTCTACTAGATGATATCAGGTAGATTGGGAGTGGGGAGTCGTTTCATGATTGCATCATACATGTAATGGATTATATTTCATGAGCAGCATCAGATTATCATATCATCAACTGCTGTTGCATAAATGTGTGTATATAGGTGAAATGACACAGAACCACCGGTGTAGAGCATCACTTCAACTGCAAAGTGTACATTGACAATGCAGTTTTACAGCTGATTTTACATTCGATATTCATATGCATGCAATCTGTAAGTGCGATTTCATGAATTGGTTCAGAGAAATTAACTAACAATACCAGGATTGAATCACTCACTACATATTAAAACATTGCTGAGTATATGGCCCACCAAGATCGTTTTTAAATAGAAGTGGAGTAAACCTGGTGTATGTGATTATGCTATCATGAACCATTCACTCAGGAAATGCTGAAAATTAGGTATGTCATATGTGGAAACAATGTCCTGACATAGAGGAGTGTCACTCCACCCATACTGATCAATTACTAGGCTCTAGCCGGTTCAATAGGCTAATAATTAACAATCACTAGGGCTGGTAATAAGTGGAAGTTGTGACATTGAATACATGTGTAACTGAGTAAATTTTTAGGAATTGGAATTGCTATTTGGAATTGATTATATTGCCCAAAGAATTGCTATTTAGTAATTACAGATTCTGTTCAATTATTAGTATTTTATCAAAATAATTGTGTCTCCTAACATATTATAACATATGTAATATGTAAAGTCAAATGTTTTGCATCATTTTAGTTTAACACCGTAATGGTCAAACTGGCGAAAAACCAGCATTGTTATTGGTCTTGAGATATTTGCAATTCAAGGGAAGACACCTTTTTAAAATCATACCACTATAATTCCTGGCTTCATAATTAAGACAGCCAATTCAGGTGTGAATTTTCATGATCTACAAAGTGTAATTGTACATTTTCTATTACAAAATAGAAATTTTCTTAATGAAATTTACCCACCATTCATGTTAACAATTTTAATGGTGATTCATATGGATCAGTACACCAGAAACCTCACAGAGCCCTGGAATTGTGCATTGATCAGAATCGTGGTACTGCGCAGAAATTAGGTTATTCAAATATACTGAATGCATCATTTACACCATATTATTAGGATAATTAATCATTTAATTATCAGGAAGTCAACATTTTTGCTTGGTCCATGTGTAAGCCAAGAGAAAACTATTTCAAAGTCCCTGGTTATGATAAATTAATAATTTCTTCAATTTTATATTAATGAGCGCAATACCTATTGGAGTGCATCTGATATTGCCAGCAAGTAAGGCCTCAAACTGCGGTAAATTATTTTTTTGGTATCAGGACGTACACCTCTTAATGTTGAAACATATACCGTCAAGATGTCGACGTCATAAAATTGCCTAATATCACATGACTCCAGAATACTTGCCCAGCGCGTAATTCAATCGTACCTCCACACATTACGGAAGCGCCGAGGACCAGCTACATAACTAGCTAGGCAAAATAGCTGCGATCGTTAAATACTTAAAGGAAGGGGGAAATGGAAATAACAAATGATGTTTATTGGTAATTTCATATAATATTAAATAAACCACCATCGCTAAAAATGGAAATGAATCGGGATTATTTGAGAAAAAGCATTTACGAAACTAGGAGCACTTAACTTGTAAACAATTAGTGACTTCGCTGGTGCTTCGCACTCCACCGTGTGCCAACTGTGTGTGCATGTATATCACGTAAGCCTAGCTGAATATAACGAAAGCACACATGAATATAGTTTTGTAAACGGTATTAATGGTATTATCTATAGGCGCCGATGAAGATTGATTAACTCACTACTGCGAATTCACTATTGATCCTTTTGAAAACGTTATATTCGAAAGTTACTTTTTCTGGTTGAAGCAATAAGTTTCGGTGAAAATGATTTCCAAGGCCACAATACGATGCCTACAGAATATTTTGAAATTCGTATGACTGAATGTAGACCCTGTATCTGGAAACAACCTCTTTCAGTCAAATTGTTTTAAAACTAGTGTATTTTTATGTATGACCGGCTGTAGCGGGTATTATGTATTCACTCAAGTATACTCTATTCACTCGCCATACACTAGAGTGCATAGGTCAGGCTGCGTCACTAATTGGTTCCCGCCAAAATGACATAAATCGTATTTTGCTGCTTTCTTCTAATTATTCTGATTTTTTTCTGTTTTTCTCTTTTTCACTGGTGGCTATAGGTTGAATATTATATAAAGCTGTCATTCAAGACCATATGTTAGTTCCCTGATCCTTTCCTTTAAATAATGGTGTTTTATGTGCTGTTGAAAAATTATTTCAGCTCGTTTAATCTTCTTTGCTGTGGGTAGGAGTTTTATTATTATATAATGTGTCTATCCAATAACCTCTCCTAGCTCCTTTTTCCGTTCCTTTAAATTCTGGGCCTAGATGTTATGAAACGCAATAAATCTTAACACATGATGATTCTATTCCTTATCAATTAATATTATTCTTTTTGTTCTGATTTTGAATTAGGGACTTGTGTCTCTAATTCAATTTGACAACTTAAAAATATATTAAGTAATATGGAATCAAATCATCCTATGCTAAGTTTTATTGCGTTTCATGACATCTAGGCATCTAAATTATACAGGTTTACCAATTTCATTGTCAAGTATCCTGGCGTGAATATATCCCTTTAACTATAGCTGGTGAACATTGCTTTAAAAGACTTATTGCAACTCTATTGTGAGCGACGTATTTACTCATAGTTGGGTGTTAATGATATTTTAACAGCTAAGAATGTGCATTTAGCGAATTTATTTTGATGTGGATATTGCTGATATTCGTTATGCATAATAGACCTTTCCAATTTATCCATCCATCATATGATGTCATAGTCAACTACGTCATGGCGTCATGCATTACTCGATATAGTCTGTCTTTAACGTTTACTAGTCTGACACGTTGAACTAATTGTATGCTATTACCATTTAATAAGCATTATGTAGCATAATATGGGCAGCAACATCACAGAGTAAAATTAGTTCCAAAATAGTCAACAGCTTACCTGTATAGGTTTCAGGCAATTGATACCATTGTTATTGTTGGCGTTGACTGGGGTGTGTGTGTGTTGTTATTGTTGTTGTTGTTGTTGGTGGTGGTGGTGGTGGTGGTGGTGGTGGTACTGAGCTGACCCACATCCCAGCATCTCATATCGGCATACACCTGCACGTGCGCACGTACGCACATACACCCACACATATATGTCGTGTCGTGAACTGGGAATAGAGTGTCAGTCTGGGTGAGTTACATGTCTTTGCTATTTAATAAGTATTCGGTGGAAGAGAGAGCGAGCGAGAGAGAGAGAGAGAGAGAGAGAGAGAGAGAGAGAGAGAGAGAGAGAGAGAGAGAGAGAGGCGCATATCTTCTCACTTCTATTAACTTTTCAGAGAGATCGATTGTGTAATAACTCGATTGTAGAATGACCCACACCCATGCCTCTAACAGTTTAATGCCTCATTATGGAGGGCAACTGTCAAACCCACATCTGCTGCCAATAGCCCTACAACTGAAAGTTGGCGACTGTTTAGGCAGCTCATGTGCATATTAGGTCAGTCCACTTTAACGTCTTCATTACTCATTACACCTGCTTACAAAAAAGTTGGCACCCCTTAAGAGTGGTTCTCCTGATTTGCCACGAGGTGTCCCGTGGCCCACATTACACATTGCAAACCATCACAGAAAGTTGACGATGCTATGGGCAGCTTTTCCTGGTGATCCTTGGGGCGGATCTACTGATTGGCAATAAGGGGGGCACGTGAATCTCTGTGTTGGCCATGCCACATTAACAACTTCACAACTCATTATGACAAAGCATCTGATGTCACAAAAGTCTGCCGACGATATGAGCGGCTTTTCATGGCGACAATATGGGAGGCTTTTCTTGATTGGCCATGAGGGGGTCACGTGACATGGCTATGCCCCTTAACGCCTCATTCAAATGATCTACATTAAAAAAATTGGCGACAATACTGGCAACAGTATGGATGGCTTTTCATGGCGACCGTTGGGGCAGCTCTCCTGATTGGCCACAAGGGTTTACCTGACCATGCCCACGCCCCCTACCAACTTCACGCCTCGTTACACCTGTCAATCATTGGCACATCAAAGTATCTATGTACCAAAATGTGGCATGGGATGGGCAGGTTTTTGCTGATTGGCTAATAGTGATGATATCAGCAATATTTGAATTAGGCCACGCTCTACTTTTCTCAGCCAATTCCTCGAATCTGATTGGTTGAGGAAGAACAAAGAATTTTTCCTCTCGGCCAATAAGATTCGAGTATCTGTTGGCGGGAGAAAGGGTGTGTGGATTAATTCAAATATTGATGACGCCATCACTGTTTTAGCTAATCAGTAAAGCCGCCCATTCCGTAGCTCTTCTGACAGGTTTGCAAATGATCACTATAATACTGATTATTATTATTATTATTATTATTATTATTATTATTATTATTATTATTATTATTATTATTATTGATTACTATGTGGTATTATGTAATAATTTATAAAAGCGTCCTAATAAGGCAAACTGTAATAGTGTTACAATGTGTCGTTCACGAGTCTAGCTGAAGGCAGACATCTAGTACGCCTCTCCAAATATCCAGTAATCATCTCAAGGCATATTAAGCCATATTCGTATTAACAGGGCACTGCCAAGATACTACTGCTGTCGTCTGAACCTCTACACATTCTATAAGCTACTATCAAATTATGATATTGCCCTTCTGCCAAACTCTGCAAATTTCTAAGGAAAATCCAAAAACAATTCCAGTAAAGATAACACCGTCGCCAATGACCACACCAAAATAGCGGCGTTGGCGGCAACGGCGAAGGAGTCGCGGCAACGGCGAAGGAGTCGCGGCAGCGGCGACAGCAACACCAGTGACCGCTAATACTACTATGACATGCGCTACCACTACTGCTGCTTCTACTACAACTTCTACTAAAACATCTGCTACAGCTATCACATCAGCAACTACTACTATTTCTGCTGCTGCTGCTGCTGCTACTGCTACTGCTACTGCTGCTACTACTACTACTACTACTACTACTACTACTACTACTACTACTACTACTACTACTACTAGTCCTCCTCTACCTCCCCCTCCTCCTCCTACTACTACTACAACTACTACTACTACTACTACTACTACTACTACTACTACTACTACTACTACTACTACTACTACTACTAGTCCTCCTCTACCTCCCCCTCCTCCTCCTACTACTACTACAACTACTACTACTACTACTACTACTACTACTACTACTACTACTACTACTACTACTATTACTAGTCCTCCTCCTCCCACTACTACTACTACTACTACTACTACTACTACTACTACTACTACTACTACTACTACTACTACTACTACTACTACTGCTAGTGCTGCTACTACTACTACTACTACTACTACTACTACTACTACTACTACTACTACTACTACTACTACTACTACTACTACTACTGCCGATACTAAGGTTGCTACCATTACGATCACTACCACAACAACTATAACTACTAAATCTACGACCACTCTCCAGTCTACCTCTTTTCTATTACACGTCATTAACATAAGCAACAAGATACCGCACAAAAAACGTCAAAATACTATCATGACCACTGCTGCTGCTAATTATAATATTAATGATGACGATGATCATAATAATTTTTATTAACACACTATGTTGTGATGTAATAACTGTAACAGCACCAGTAAATTGTTATTATTTATAATCCCAGTACATACCTTATACCCGTATGTCACGAAGTGACGTACGGTAACCATTTAATCCTCGAATTTGAAGAAAATTTTAATTTAATCTTAGAAACTGTCCATTTTCAGACCATGAGAAGACTGTTTTTGAAAATTTGTCACTGGAATAACTGGCTCAGTTATCGAGCCAGTCATTCCAGTGGTCAATTTTCAAAAATAGTCTTCTCATGGTCTGCCGATTTGGCTGATATGAGTGTTAAAGAGTTAATAAAACTATGAGTATGTCACTGTGCAGCTGTTCATATTTGAACTATAAACGCTCCACGCTCAGAAGTGTCTTGATTTATTTGTTCAGCAAATCAGGGTATGGTAAAATTGGAATATACTTAGCCAGACGCCAACGTCTGAGGCGCTTGCCTACAAAGGGTGGGTCAAATAAACGAATTCTCGGGTCACACAGTACTCCTGCGCGTGCCTCTTCCGAATTGATCGGTATGCTGGTTGGGATACTATCCAATTCCAAATCTAAAGCGGCAGTGTTGGGCGTGTCTTCTCTGGGACCTGAAGAATTATAAAAATATAAATTTAAAAGTCATGTATTCTAGTTATCAATCGCCGGATTGTCGTGTGAACACGTGTGCCTGCGCGCGTGCGTATGTCTTCAATCAAATTCATGCGAGACCTGACGCCTTTAAATTCAGCTTAATTCCCAATACAATAAGGGATTGGAACAGACTATAGCTAGGATTCCATTAACGCGTATGCGTATGCGTAACCGAATTTTTTTTTCGCTCGCATTACAAATAGATAGTATGATTCCATATGTCCATATGCGTATGCGAAACCTGTCCGTGTCCGAATCCGATTTTATTCGGATACGGACAGCATTCGGATGTGGGATTCCTTGAAAATGACGTTTTCATTACGTCATTCATGGGCTTTCCCCAAATCGGCACTATTATTCTGTGCATGGGTTCCAATATATAAGTTAAAGTCGTAGTAAGTGCGCTGGAATGTGAAACTCACTGAAAGGCTGATATAGACTATTTTAGAACATATGCATGTTAGTAGTAGCAGCAGCGGCGGCGGCGGCGGCGGCGGCGGCGGCGGCGGCGGCAGCAGCAGCAACAGCAGCAGCAGCAGCAGCAGCAGTAGTAGTAGTAGCAGCAGCAGCAGTAGTAGTAGTCAATCATAGCACTTGCTGTCTTTTGGCTCTGCTAATTACGTCGATTTTAGATGGTTTCTACTACTCACCCATGCTTAATTTTTGTCCTGTTGTTGTATAAGTGTATAAACGTTAGTTTAGTTATATTTAATTTTGCAGGCTTTGTTGTGGGAGGTCGTTTTTTGCGACGAAAGTTTTCAGGCTGCAGTAAGTTATTTATCACTGCTGTGGCCATTTCAGCCGGCCTCCTCTGTTGTGTATTACTTTTTCTGTCCTATTGTTGTTGGGATTTTTCCCATTTCACGGTCCGTTATACTAGCGCTTTTATTGTTGGCTGATTTTATATTCTGGCTGTCCGTGCTGGATTTTCAGTCGCAAAGAGTCGCTACATTCTCGGCTTACTGTTGAGCTAGAGCGGCGCTGTATTATCGCCCTATGCGTTAAAGCATGTCTAGCAAATATAAACAGGAATTGAGCCTTAGGGTGACGATTGGCCGGTGGAGTGTGGGGGGCCATTGACCTTTCTCATGGCCTGAAAGAGGTTGTTGGTTCGGGTCAAAAGGTGTTAAAGAGCCTGATTAATATAAGCAGGTCAGTGTGGCATGTTACGGTATGCAATGAGGGAATTAAAGAAAAATTATTGGAGGATGGACTGATTGTCAATGGAGAAGTCTGTAAGGTACAGGAAATAGATTCAGATAAACTGCTAATTAAAGTGAAGGCGCCATGAGAAATACCTAATGAACGAATTAGTGCAGAAATGGCCAAATATGGTCTAGTAGTTTCAATAGAGAATGAGACGTACCAATTTGACCGATCTCTAGAAAACGGAGTTAGAAGAGTGTGGATGAAGGATATTTCAAAACCTCTTCCAAGTACGCTCTCAATTGACAATACGTTTTTTCTGCCGTTATGGTACAGGGGCCAGATCAAGACATGTCGCATTTGTACCAGTACCGACCACCTAGCTAGCGCATGTCTGCATAAGGACAAATGCTAATGTATTGTATTTGTATGTATGGGAGACACGTGTATAAGACGTATGTCTTACTGTGCTCCCATTGAACAAAATAAAATTCAAATGCTTAATTTGTGGGTCAACTGGTCATTATAAATGGCGATGTAAGGAAGCAACAAAGAATCAAACTCGAAGTGCTTCAGAACCAAAGAATCACCAGGAGCCTGAACCGGCTGCTGTAGCTGCCGTTTACAAAACGGCCACTGCAGCTGATGTTCATAAACCAGCTAATCCTGTGGTAGTAGACATGGCAGATTCTATTGAGGTATTGAGCGAGAACGTGACACAAACTCCTGTACCAATGGCTAAGGATGTTAGTTTAACATCTGATTCAGAAAGTCTACAACTAGGGCAAACAAGATTCAGATCACAGTCCACTGAAAGCGCTGATAATTCAATACTAGATCAGGCCACTCTGACTGTTACCTTGAAAGGTGTGGAAAGTAAAACAGATATTGCTGTTGGAGCCAGCAAAGAATTAACAAGCACCGGTTCCAGCATTCCTCGCAAGACAGAAAGTAGTCTTAAGCGACAAAATGATGACTCAAGTTCAGATTCTGATGTTGAAGAAGACAATGTTCATGATATGTCATATGATTATGATGATAGCGCATCTGTTGCAGATTCGGATATATCTGTCAGTACACAGAGTTCTCAAAATGCGGAAATGGTTATGTACCGCTCTGAAACAGGGCAGGTATTGATCCCTTACAGAACAAAGCCGGGTGTGAGCTATCGTCAGTTACGCAATGATTCTGATGAATCAAAATATCAGCATCTGACAGTAATTGAATTAAACGCCTCAGAATTCAATGAAAAGATTGGTAAATGGGCGAAAAGGAACTTGAGTAAGAAAAACAAATCAAATTAAAATATGGCAGTTTTAACTTATGTATTAAAATATTTTTAATGTTAATTTGCACATTAAATTGCAGAGGTTTAAATGACGAAATAAAACAACATGTACTATTAGATGAATTAAAGGCAAGAAATGTTGACATTATTATGCTGCAGGAGACAAAATTACAAGATATAGAGGTTATTGAAAGGTTCAGGTGTTTGACGAATGGAGAACTCTATTATTCTGTTGCCAATGAACCGAGTGCAGGTGTTGCAATTTTGTTTCTCCAAAAATGCCTCAGCTGGATAAATATCATTTCTTCTTCATCTGATAACAATGGGCAGTGGCTTAAAGTTGTAATCGACATAGAAGGCTCAAATTACACTTTAGTTTCAGTCTATGCACTGGCGTTGCATTCTGAAAGATGTACATTCTTGTCCAGTATATCACCCATTCTTAATGATAATGCTGACAATATTATCCTGGGTGGTGATTTTAACTGTGTTATGGATGGGACGCGAGACAGAAGTTCGCTTTCTAGCTATGGTGACACAGCGCATGGCAGACTTAAAGCTATATGTGATGCAGAACATTTACTGGATGGTTATCGAATATTAAATCCAGAGGGTCGTGATTTCACATGGCATTCAAATAACGGCCAACTCGCCTCTAGAATAGATCGAATTTTTATTCAAAGACCATTGAATGGAAATCTGATAACTGCTGGTATGTATCCCATTACGTTCTCTGACCATGACATGTTTTACATCACGCTGGATAATGCCGACTGGGTTAAACGCGGCCCTGGCTTTTGAAAAATTAATAATTCGCTGCTAAATGAATCTATATATATATATATGCCCAAACATGTCGAATGTGAAATAAATAGAATGCTCCGAGAATTTTTATGGGAAGGTAAGGCATGTCTTGTATCACAGGATGTTTGTATGAATGATTTAATTCATGGCGGGCTTAATCTTGTAGACGTTAGAATGAAGAGCATGTCTTTGTGTTTCAAATTTTTAAATGCATTACTTCATTCTGATATTCAGTGGGCAAATGTATCAAGATCGTTAATAGAAAGCTTCATAAAGCCTTTCTCAACCAAAAGGTTTTTTGTGCCAAAAATCCGCCCCCGAATTACACGCGAGTTCCTCCGCATTTTCTCGAGCTAAATACTGGTTTTGATGCGTTTATTAAAGTTGACGATGTACCACTATACTGGGAAAATATTTTACAATTGGAGCAATGGGGCAATAATCACATCACTCATCAAGGCAAAGCTATCCATCAATGGCAGGGAAAGGCATTAAATATGTATGTGACATTGTTGACCCTATTCGGAGGGAATGGAAATCATTGGCTGAGATTTGCTATGTTACT
>CM067364.1:4528919-4544000 GCA_034401795.1 Chaetoderma sp. LZ-2023a
GATATTTCAAAAGGGCAGATTTTTTTTTCTTTATCACAAGATAATAGTGCGGGAGTGGCCATTCTTATCCTGCCCCGCTGTCTCAACTATGTTGACGTTATATCGTCGTCATCAGATCCAAATCGACCATGGATTTGTGTATCAATTGATGTACTAAACACAAGTTTAAATTTGATGTGCCTTTATGCACCTACCTCTCATCAATTACGCCGTGAATTTCTAAATGATGTTTCCACAATAATTCAAGACAGAACGCCTGAAAACCTAATTATGGGCGGTGACTTAAATTGCATATTAGACGAGGCTAAAGACAGAAACTCTAGGTCTAATTTTAATGACACATCGCATAATATTTTGAAACACATTTGTGAAAATAAAAGCTTGTTAGACACTTATCGGATTGAAAATCCAGAAGGCCAGGATTTTAGTTGGTTTTCAACCGATGGAAGGTTAGCTTCAAGGTTAGACAGGATCTATGTAGAACGCTCATTGAAGGGTTACATGTGTAAAACTAACATAAAACCAGTAACTTTCTCTGATCACAATTTGTTTTCATCACATTAGACAATGCTGACTGGGTCAAACGAGGAGATGGATTTTGGAAACTTAATGTAGCATTGCTTAGAGATAGTTGCTACCGCAAATGTGTGGAAAGTTGTTGGAGGCATTTTACACGATCAATGCCACAACCCAATTGTTGGGAAGATGCCTTAGAGCAACGTCTTTGGGGCAACGAGTTGATTCGTGATAATGATGATGTATTATATTTGCCCTCTATGGCCAAAAATGGTATTCAATATTTACTTGACTTGGTAAATCCGAAATCTCGTAGATGGATTGCGATGCAAGATGTAGCAAGAATAACATCAATGAGACATATTGATGCTCAGCGCTTATTTGTTAGAATAAAGAATGCAATACCTGCTGTATGGTTCAAATTGCCGAAAGCACGTGGCAACATTGATATGTTGCAACCAACATTAGTATTTATGTCAGAACATAAAAAATACAACATGGCATCTAGAGACTGGTATAGAATTCTAATGCAAAGTCGGAGACAGACTCCTATTGTGGTTAGGCATTGTAACAATTTAGGATGCACGCCAAAGAACTGGAAAATGCCTGGAAAGCAATACATCTACCTTGTCTACCAGGAAATGCACGGGACCTGGCATGGCGATTACTCCATCCAAGGCTATGGGTCGGTCATCTTACTTATATGTGTAAAATATCAAGTGCAGACCGGTGCTTATTATGTAATACTGAGGAGGAAACGATAGACCATCCATTTACTCAGTCTCGCATAACTACAGGCTTTTGGGTATATATCAATATGCTCCTTGCTAAATTTGGAACCAAATATGTGAATTTAGTGGCTGAAACAATTTTGTTCAAAGATTGCTCAACTATCGGACGAATCATTAATAGCAAGGAGAAAGAATTGTTAATAACCCTGTTATCTGTAGGAGTGTGGGCCATCTGGAAGCATCGGTGTTCAGAGGCCAGAGATAAAACCGGCAACAACCATCAGAGAGCCATACAAGCTATATTTCGATCATTGTTGATAAACTGCATTCATTGTGAATTTTACAGGCTAGTAGAACATGGGAGAGAAAGTAGATTTAAAGACGTACGGTGCAAAACTGGCCTAGTATCAATTGAATACGGATATCTTAAAATATCAGAAGCGGAACTTGTATAAGCTAGCACACTCGCTGCTTGCTGTATATTGATAAATGCTATTTTAATTTAATTTAATTGCCTTTATTTTAAAATTGTAATGCCTTAGGAGACTCTAATCTTGACGAATATCCTAACCTTTGGATCAGAATATTTAAATATCAAATGAGCATTATGTCAATATTCTGGAGGTGATCCGATTTTCAAGTTAACAATTAGCTTCCTGTTGTAAATATTTACTGTAGGTGTATTTGATCCAGGGTAATTTGCAAAAACTTACAATGAAGTAAATTTAGAATGTGAACCCAGAGCGCCATCTAAGTAGTCATAGTTTGTATACGTTTGCTTTGTGCATTATATTATATAAAGGCTACTACGTCCGTTGGGTATTTAATAATCGGCTAACTGGCGTCAATGAGTGACTTTTTGTTACTTATTGACGAGTCACCTTGCCACTTGTTGGCGAGCTGCACTCGCCATTTGGCCTACTACTATACGGTGTGCTACGTTAAACTACATATGATCTACTTAGCCTGCCGGTCATGAATCGGCTCAATGGCATCAATGATTAGCAGTAGCTTACTGCTAATTATTGATGAGTGGCTTTACCACTTGTTGGTTAGCTATGCTCGCCATTTGGGCCTACTACTACACGGTGTGCAAATAGCGATGTCTTTGTTGAATTATGTTATGTTATCAGCTCTTTATTAATTATGTTTTCTATGTAGTTATGCCACGGTTGTGGTATATGATAATAGAGTATTTTAGCTTGCACTGTTTTGACATGTTAGGTTTGTATTGTTATTCTATTAATAAAGCCTGCTATTTCAATCGATTTTTTATGGGGGTTTGCAAGCCTTTTTAAAGGAGTTCCTCCGGGAAGTGTATCCGACTGCGTCAGCGTCGGATTTTCAAGAAAAAAAAAAAAAAAAAAGTAGTAGTAGTAGCAGTAGTAGTAGTAGTAGTAGTAGTAGTAGTAGTAGTAGTAGTAGTAGTAGTAGTAGTAGTAGCAGCACTAGCAGTAGTAGTAGTAGTAGTAGTAGTAGTAGTAGTAGTAGTAGTAGTAGTAGTAGTAGTTGCAGTAGTAGTAGTAGTAGTAGTAGTAGTAGTAGTAGTAGTAGTAGCAGCAGCAGCAGCAGCAGCAGCAGCAGCAGCAGCAGCAGCAGCAGTAATTGTAGTGGTAGTGGTAGTAGTAGTAGTAGTAGTAGTAGTAGTAGTAGTAGTAGTAGTAGTAGTAGTAGTAGTAGTAGTAGTAGTCCAATTGATTGAATAAAATCACTACTTTCGGATACGCATACGGATACGCATACGCGTCAATGGAATCCTAGCTTTAATGGAATCCTAGCTTTAATGGAATCCTAGCTTCAACAAATCCTTCTACAAAATTTACCGAATTAATCAGAGGAAAACATATCATGTGGACGTATTGCCAGGACTAATCAGGATCAGGGTGTGCGTGCGTGCGTGCGTGCATGCGTGTGGGTGAGTATGTGTGCCTGCGTGCGTGCGCGTGTGCGTGCCTGTGTGCACGTGTGTGTTTGTATGCATAAAGTCGTTTGATTTTCGTTCGATAACAAGATTCTACTTGGTGCATGCTGATGATGCATTATGGGATGCTTGGCCTTGCGGCTAGCCAATGGAGCGACCCATCTCTAGATATTTCCCGCCCATTTCTAGCTATGCCGGCCCATTTCTAGCTATGCCCGCCCATTTCTAGCTATGCCCGCCCATTCTAGCTATGCCCGCCCATATCTAGCTATACCTGTCCATTTCTAGCCATGCCCGCCCATTTCTATCAATGACCGCCCATCTCTAGCTACGCCCGCCCATTTCTAGCTATGCCCGCCCATTTCTAGCTATGCCCCCCCCCATCTCTAGCTATGCCCGCCCATTCCAAGCTATGCCGGCCCATTTCTAGCTATGCCGGCCCATTTCTAGCTATGCCCGCCCATTTCTAGCTATGCCCGCCCATTCTAGCTATGCCCGCCCATATCTAGCTATACCTGTCCATTTCTAGCCATGCCCGCCCATTTCTATCAATGACCGCCCATCTCTAGCTACGCCCGCCCATTTCTAGCTATGCCCGCCCATTTCTAGCTATGCCCCCCCCATCTCTAGCTATGCCCGCCCATTCCAAGCTATGCCGGCCCATCTCTAGCTATGCCCGCCCATTTCTAACTATACCCGCCCATTTCTAGCTATGACCACCAATTTCTAGATATGCCCGCCCATTTTTAGCCATATCCGCCCATCTCTAGCTATATACCCGCCCATTTCTAGCTATGCCCGCCCATCTCTAGCTATATGCCCGCCAATTTCTAGCTATACTGGCCCATTTCTAGCTATGCCGGCCCATTTCTAGCTATACCCGCCCATTTCTAGCTATACCGCCCCATTTCTAGCTATGCCGCCCCATTTCTAGCTATACCGGCCCATTTCTAGCTTTGCCGGCCCATTTCTAGCTATACCGGCCCATTTCTAGCTATGCCGGCTTATTTCTAGCTATGCCGGCACATTTCTAACTATACCGGCCCATTTCAAGCTATGCTCACCCATTTCTAGCTATGCCGGCCCATTTCTAGCTATGACGGCCCTTTTCTAGCTATGACGGCCCATTTCAAGCTATGCCCGCCCATTTCTAGCCATACCGGCCCATTTCTAGCTATGCCCGCCCATTTCTGGCTATGCCCGCCCAATTCTAGCTATGCCCGCCCATTTTTAGCTATGCCCGCCCATTTTTAGCTAACATTCGCCCTCTCTTTACGCAGGTTGGAATCAATTTATATACTTTGATTCCTGAATTCCCAGAATCCCAATTTCGAGGTAGTTTTACAAGTAAGCGCTTGAATATTTTGAAATTAATTTGACGACGCAATCCACCCCACCCCACCCCAACAACTTAAATTAGTTTCAAAATATTCAGTAGAATGTTTATTAAATTATAAATTCATCAAAGACATACAATCAATACACTTCGATAGATAAATATAGATAAATAGATAATTTATTTCCCACAACAGACCATCGGCCCTTGGGTGTACACATTTTATAGATGTGTGGCGGACAAGCTATTAGACAGTGCTAAAACTAACTGTATATTTATATATTAACATATCTGCGATCTAACCCTCATCTTTATCGTCATTTATTCAACATTATCATCATCATTTACCGCCCCGCCCCACCCTCCATCATTCCTCAATTTACTCATTACCATTCCGCCGGATTGCCTCTCCTAGTTTCTTAACGCGAAAACAGGCAAGTTCACTTTTTATTCAACCAGGTCTTACAAAGGCATATGCAAGTGAAACGAAGAGTATGACCAGGTCGAAATGAAATTTTAAAGCCCTCTCATCACCAATAACATTCTGCAAGATCAACTCTCCTCGTTTCCTGACACGTAAAGAAACGAACTGGGAAAGAGGAGCGAGACCAGGTCGCTGAAAAGTCATTTTTATTTTTCCATTGTCTACTATGTCAATGGTACACGGTCAAACCAGAATGCCCAGATCAAAATCGTCAATCCAACGCGCTTTCAGCCGCTCAAATCGCGCACCTCTATCAGAATCGTGACGTAGCACACCCAGTATTCGGAAGGTCTGACACTTGCTGTGGCTTGGGGGGGGACATGTCCCACACATTTTAAGCCCTGTTGTACAAACAAATTGTGTTAGCACTAATTAGTTATCCTGATTTCTTTGCATAGGGGGTCTAGGCTTTGGCTGTATCCACAGTGCACAACGATATAAGCATGATCGTGTCATAACTCAAAGTAATATCGTATTAGATTCGCCATATATGATATTTAGACGGATATCGACCTAACATATATCCAACATACATTTTGCATGCATATACCAAAGGCGACGGTGAAATGTGAAGGTTATATTGTATGTATGTATACTCCATCATAGAATCTGTATATCCAGCTGTACCACTGTTGACAAAGCACCCGGGTAATGGTGGTTGGAATGAGACAGATGGATGTGGTGGTAATCGGTGCGGAAAAACAAATTAAAATGAATACTACACCTCACATCGCTCTCATTGTCATTGTCTACATTTAATTCAAATTATGCCTGTAACACTTGTTCCGGGCTAATTTTGTAATTTAACATCACAAGTAAACTGAAAGTTTAATTCACTCATTTTCTCAAATACAAATCTTTTTTTGAAAAGCAAATAAGAATGCAAGTGGCATTTTATGAATTTGTATTCATGAGAAAGGTTGTTAATACATGCCTTGATTAATAAAGCCTAGTATTGATTTAATATATATGCACACACACTAATTACATTTGCGAAATAATTACAAGCGCTATATAACTAGCAATTAAGCAAATATGGACAGTGATAGTTGTGACGAGGAAGTAGCGTTTCATCTTCTCCCAGCAAAGCATATCAAAACGACACAATGGACTCGCTGTATTATTCGTCAAGCACATAGTAGCGAAACTGTTAGCAATGCCACTGAAGTCGGCATCTCAAAGTTCATAGAGGCTTTCCAACACCGGGAGGATGACGTTTATGAAAGACTTAACTCAAATATTGATCAATTAAAACAACTGGATATCGTGTGGCATAGAAACTGTTATGCTAAATACACAAGCAAGCACAATAGTAACTTTGCGAAAAGACGATCCATGACACCACCAACTCCTATGCCTCTTGATAAACAAAGTCCAGAAGAATCGACAAGTTTGGCTAGAGCAGCAAGATCGAGATCATCCCCGATAAACTGGGCAATGTGTATGTTTTGCCAAAAGAAAACTCACAAGAAAGTCAAGAAATTATTCTCAGTTTCTACGTTTTCCGCATGCCAAAACATACAAATTGCAGCAGAGAAAATGGCGGATACAGAAATGCTTACCAATATAAGAGGCGTAGATTGAATCGCTTCAGTAGCCAAATATCATGAAATATGCGGTGCACAGTATGTATCAATGCGCAATGTGATGTATAAATCATACCAAGAAACTGTGAATGAGGATTCGTTCTCCCAAACATTCTCGGAGCTGGTAGCAGAGATAGAGTCTGGACTTGTATCAGGAAAAGCTTACAGCATGACATATTTATTGAGTCGATTCAGGTTTTATCTAAAGAATAATGGTGTGACTGCTGACAACTACCGCTCCCAAAGACTGAAAAGCCGATTACAAAACTACTTTCAGGATTCAATCGTTTTTCACCAGCAGCTAAACCCTTCCAAACCCGAGCTTGTTTATTCCAGTGATATATCTTTAGAAGATGTTATTAATGCAGCTGCCAATGCAGCTGGTGGTAGATCAGCGTATACTGATAGGCCACATGGCTCAACTGATACTACTAGCAATGATGTTCACACGTTGTTCCACGCAGCACGGATTTTGAAGGGAGATTTGGAGGCTTGTGAGGGGATCACCATTAAACCAGTTGATGTTGACAATCTGACACACGCAAAAGCAAAGGAAATTATTCCCCAAAGCCTCTACTGGCTGCTGCGGTGGGTTACCACGAATGCAGATTTAGCACCAGAGCAGTTTGGTAATGTTAGATCAGAATGTGCTAATGAAGGTGATGAGAGGCATGTAATGATGATATGCCAAGACATAGCGCATTGAGTATCACACGGGAGAAAGAAAATGCCAAAACACATAAGCCTCGCTATGACAATGAGGCATCTTACAGGTTCCAAACACGTTGTCACCATTCTGAATCGTATGGGTCATAGCGTTTCCTATGATGATATTGAGGTAGTTGACACTAGTATGGCGCTTGAAGTATTAGCTCAATCAACACGGTATGGAGTTGTAATACCAACAAACATTGTTCCAAACTCGTTCGTTCAAGTAGCAGCTGATAACAATGATATACTTGAAGAAACCTTAGACGGTAAACAGACAACTCACTCAACGACAATGGTGATGTTCCAACGAATGCAATTTGGCCCAAGACCAGAGCGTGTCATACATGCTGAACACTCAGTCAGGAGAAGGGCTTTGACAGCACCAGGTACTGAAAACAGAATTCTTGATTGTGGGGTGTTTGGTAGAAGACCAGTTGTGACCGCGTTCATAGACACTGTCAAGAAGGATTTGTACCAATGTGATAGCTCAATCCAGGAACAGGCATTAGTCATGGATCTTGCATGGGCCATCGTTCGAATGTGTCCAATAAAATTGTTTGCGGTAGATCTTGTACCCATGATGACCACAGAAACACAAACAGTCCCTAGTTGGAGTGGATTTAATGCACTTGTATCATGTGCTAACGCACCTTTTACACAAATCGGTTACTGTCCAATGATTTCCGGATCACCAACTGAATTCAATATGGTGTATACGGTCATGAAACAAGTTCAAAGAATGATGACAACACTAGGACAGAATGACTCGGTCATTACAGTCGACTTGGCCATATATGTCAAGGCAAAGGAGATACAGTGGCGATATAAAGAAGAGTTTAGTGACACTGTGATCAGACTGGGGGGATTCCACATTGCGCTAAACTACTTAGCTGTTATTGGAAAGATGTTTGATGACTCTGGCTTAGAAGATCTCCTCATAGAGGCCAACACATATGGTAGCAGCACGGCTGCTGCTCTACTTAAAGGGAAGTCATATAATCGAGGGGTGAGGGCTCACAAATTGGTTATGGAAGCGCTGCTGCGATTACAATGGCAGTCTTTTTCCAAATGGGTTCAACAAAATGGACAACATGAAGACCACATTACTCCAACAGAATTGGAGAGTCTGGATGAGAAAATTAAGATGTGCCGAAGCAGCATTGACGACTTAGACGCACTGCAAGAAAATTTCAAAGAGGTGTGTATGTACGTGAATAAATTGCAACAGCTGTTCAAATCCTTTAAAGTTGAGTCAAGCTCGAAATCACACCTGTTCGCATTTTGGAACTCATATATTCATATGGTAGAGCTGCTGCTTGGATTCATAAGAGCTGAGAGAACTGGAGATTGGCAGGCACACCTATCTGCTACTGCTGCTATGGCGCCATATTTCTACAGCATGGACAGAACCAATTATGCAAGATGGCTGCCAATATATCTTGCGGACATGAAGATGCTTCCAAGTACACATCCCCATGTACATGAACAATTCTTGAATGGAAATCATTCCGTAAGTCGCTCAGACCATCCATTCAATCAAGTGTGGACAGATATGGCCTTAGAGCAATCGATTAATTTGGATTCCAAAAAGCGAGGTGGTATTATTGGAATAACACAAAAGCCAGGAGCTCTGGAGAGGTGGATTTTAACTAGCCACGAGTAGGCAGCCATAACAACGGTCACAAAGCAAATGTGTGGGTTACAAGATAGTCACATGTTTGGAGTACATAAGGAGATGGGGACTAATCGAATGAACAGGGATGAAACCGATGTGCAGAAGATACTTTCGATCTTCTCATCAGATATAATGACCAATCCCTTTAATATTGCGGAAAACGACGACAGCGAGTGTCTTCCGCTTGTAAACATTGCAACTGACGTGGTATTGCCTAGTGAAATCGCCAAGAGACTTGTTTCCGCCTGTGACATTGGTAAGGAGATTATGGAAAATTTTGTTCAGGAGCGGCTGGACACTAACACGAGAAGCTTTTGGGACACGTTGCCACACTTAAAACTTAAAACATTTGCCAGCCTAGCACCGAAGAAAAAACTCAAAACAAATGATGAAAAGATTCACAATGTGAGATCTGACCGCGAACTATTTGGTCGATTAATTATTGACGCAAGGTCCAGAGATGTTGATTTAAAACTAGTGATGACGTATGAACTGTCTGCTGTTCCACTATCATTGTCACATACGGATGGGACTCTAAGAAAGAATGTGAAGTGTTTTGTTAAGTGAACTAGAAAAGGAAGTAAATGTTGATGGACGGCTTCCACCTGTTGACAAGACAGGCGCAACAGCTTATGTAGTAGATGGCATGGCAATTGTGCAAATGGTTAAAACTGGAGGTACGTCTACATTTGGAGAATTGGCTGATAAATACTGGCACATCTTTACAGTTCCACTGAATCAAGAAGACTGCAACAGAGTAGATATAGTTTTTGACAGATATGATAGACTGGAATCTCTCAAAGCGGAAGAGCAGCTAAAACGTGGGTCATCAACAGCATTGGAAGTAAAGATTGCTGGAGAAAATACTCCCGTTCCAAAGCAATGGGCCAAGTAATTCAGCAATCCAAGCAACAAAAGTAACCTGGTTGCATTTCTCAGCAAGCGGTGGCGTGATACTGGTCCAAATATGCTATCTGCCGACAATTGCGTCATTCTTGCTGGTGGCTTTAACGATGGAATGGATGTTGTTGTCATTTCAGCGAACAATTCGTCGTATTTGGAAGAACTTCGATCAGATCATGAGGAAGCAGATACGCGTATGATGTTGCACGCGCTACACACTTCAAAAGACCAAATGCGTGTTGTTATACAGTCTCCTGATACAGACGTGGCAGTACTTAGTATATATACGTATCGTTCGCTTCACTGTTCTGAACTATGGTTCCGTACGGGCACAAAGGACAAATTGCGATACATACTAATACATACAGTTGCTCAAGTACTGGGCCCAGCTATCTGTCTGTCTTTGCCTGGGTCTCATTCTCTTACAGGTTGTGATAGCACTAGTGCATTATTTGGAGTCGCTAAGAGAAAAGCATTCAATCTCTTAAAGTCATCTGAATGTCATCAGCTTAGCTTAGCCCAACTCGGCGAACATGTTGACTTATCACCGAATACTGCAATTCTATGTGAGAAATTTGTCTGTGAGTTGTATACCACCAGGGATGTGGGAAAGACAGCTGATGAAACCCGTTATTGGCTCTTTTGTCAAAAGAGACAAAGAAATGAAAATCTTCCACCTACATCGAATAGTCTAAAGCATCACACCGAAAGGGCCAATTTTCAAGCTCTTGTTTGGAGACGTTCATTGCAAGCTGTTCAGAATCTTCCATCTCCAAATGGACATGGCTGGAGTATAGTGGATGGTCTACTCAAGCATGTTCTAATGTCAAAGGATCCTGCTCCATTTGGATTAATTGAACTCACATCATGTAGATGTCAAAAGTCTGCATGCGAAAGAACAGATCTCTGTCAATGCAAGGCTAACAATCTACTCTGCACTGAAGCATGCCTTTGTATGGGAGGTGAAATGTGTGACAATGTTCAGCATACAATTGTCGAAGATGACTCTGACACGGATGAGTAACATTCTCTCATTTGCTCACGTGATAAATATGTCCTGCCAGCTTGTGTAGACATGCACTGCATGTCAGTTAAAAGTTTAATTATGAAAACTGTAGAAAACATGGGCATTGTTGTAGCTAAGGTATTGCTAGTCACAAGAAGACCTAAGTGCCCCAATATGTACAAAGCAACATACGGGTGTCTTAAACGAGGTTGATTATATATAAATATGCGATATACGATCACTCCTTTCCATTTTGGCTAAGATTGTATTGATATAACATGCGCTTAAGTTTGTGAAAAATTTACCATTGTGAAAATTGTTTGAGAGCTACATTCAACACCTATTGTAAATGGGCTTCTCACGGGTTAGTGATACCACAATTTTCTTGTACATCACGGCTCAGAATATACCCAAGACATCGGTCTAGCATAATATAGAGACAAACCTTCTGAATACTGGGTGTACTACGAAACCATTCTTCTAGACCCCTTTTGAAAATTGGCTCCCGGACTATAAATAAACAAAATAACTTCTAAACTCAATAATATGCAGTAGATAGCATGCCAAATACTCAGGTGCACGATTCAAGCATCTGAATTGCACAAATCAACAATTCTACTCTTTAGCATTCAGGCGCGAAAGCGCACCCCCAATATATCTATTAACATTAACATTCGTGCCAGTCATTACAGTGGTAAATTTTCAAAAATAGTCTTCTCTTGGCCTGCAAATGGACATTCAATATGTAAATATTTTAATTTTTTGAAGAAATTTAGTCGTTGAAGGTTTAAATGTGTGACGGGTGGAGGGCTCCTAGACGGAGTATCCCCCATCCCGTTATTTATGGGGATAGACACACATGGGATCTCCCCAATCAAAGTAAAGTTATCTATCATCCGTTTGTGATGACGTCAGTAATATGCTTGCCTAAAGTTAGACATTCACCGAGTGACAATAGTATGTATTTCATTTACAATCAATTAACTCTAAGTTACCTAGCACTAACTGTACTGCGATTGCAATTAGTATTCATGTGACACAATTTATAAGCAATTTGTATTATAAGCTATGGACTTCCGCATTTTTGAGAGATTAATTTGCATTCGGATTTTGTGAATTTCTTCATTATTAGCTCTTTTTATGAGCGGTAGCCTTCCGTTAGATCATATTCTGCATATATATTCTGGCTGGACTGGATTGTCCTTGATAAGTTGCAACTAATATTGATACAGTATTCATTGGAATGGGTCTTTCCAATTTTAGTTATGACTCGCCCATCACTAGCTAAGCCCCATCCACACTTCACGGTGTTGGGATCGATCGATCCCTGAAATCCCTGACTATCAATTTTCAGAAAACTATACAGATAAGCTGTTAAATTTTTGAAACTAATTTGACTGGGTGCTGTAGCGCCCAGTCAAATTTGTTTCAAAATATTCAACAGAATGTTAATTAAATAGTAAAGACATACAATTCGAACAACAACGTATAGTCCGTCTTCAAATATGCGTTCGTGACGTACTTATCTACGTCATTCATTACGTCATTAATTGCGATGTCATTCTACACACCGTTTAGCTGATTATGACGTCATAAGATGGATAGATACTCTAGAGAGGTGGATTGGTTGCTATTTCGTTGTCGTCATGTATGAGGGTATCTTTATTGACTGTGATATTTCTCAGTTACTTTGTAGCTGTGGTGCCTTAGTCAGTTTGTAACGTCAGGTAGGCCGTGTTCTCACTGGAGAGCGACTCGGGAATAATGCCATACCTCAGTATTGCGCTACGCCGGTTAAAGTTCTCATACCCCCTTGAATATAGAGACGTTTGCATGAGATATGCGATGCCGTGTGATTTCTGTTCAATTTACTCAGACTGCAATGTTACCCAGCGTGCATTGCTACCCAGCATGCAATGCCGTGCCTCCATAATCGTTGTAACTATTGGGCGCCATATTCGTTTAGTTTATTGTCTGCACAAGCCAGGATTTTTCAAACAAAACCAACCCGCTTGCACGTGCAAATAGTCATTTGTCAGCCAGCTCTGGAAGCGTTAGCATGCACGTAGGACGTATTCACAGCAGTATATTCCAGTCTGTATTTCAATACTGTTCAGAGAAAGTGTGTCAATTTCCAGGAGAAAATACGAGAAAGTTTTTATATACCTTGAAAATAAGTTGCGTGAAAGTTGTTGCTATCAATAATTGCACCAACATTCAGTCAAATTATTGTCAAAATAATTAGTAGATAATGCGATTAATACCTTCTACCGATTTGATACTAATTTGAATGAACATTGTTGCTGCAAGAGGTCTCAGTCTGTATGTTCTAAAATAATCATCATTATTTCACTCAACACTCGCTACGGATTTGCAGTTCAATTTTATTGCAAGTTGTTGCTGAATAAGGCACCAACAACGTTATCAAATTGTTGTCCATAGAATCACATGACGTTCAATAACTGAGCCAGTCATTACAGTGGTAAATTGTCAAAAATAGTCTTCTCTTGGTCTCCAAATGGACATTGAGGTTGAAGTTGAATTGAAATTGAAGTTCGAAGGCTAAAGGGTTCGGCTGCTGCTGTGCTTTTTAACATTTGCTTTGGTGGATGCGCTATGAAATATGAGCTCATGCTTTTCATATAAGGCATATACCAGCTTGTTAGACAGAGATTTGTGGATTTTGTCAAATTATGAGGTTCTTTAGTGAAAGACTGGTACATAAACATAAGTTCATAAGAATGGAATACATTCAACTAATCTTCACAGATTATATCCACCATGTTGGCCATATTTAAAAGTGTGACCTATTGGGAGATCTAATACGAGTAGTCCCGTCCCATTGTTCAGGACACTACCAGTACAGGTTTATTAGAATTAATAAAGCCTTCTGGTTTATGTGTTTTATTAAAAGAGAGGCACGTTGACTGCTGACAACCCAGTCTGAGTGCAGCCATGGAGTTACATTCGCCATTAGATTTACCAGCAGAGGCTGACCTACCATTGTCATACTCATGGTGTGATTTTACACGATATAAACATGGCCTAGCCACAACAACAGATTCGCATGCCAGAGCAGATACTGAGTGGCTTTAAACAGCTATGGTACCGTAACGACCAGCTTGAAAGAAACACTATTTGTTCCATTGGAGTTCTCTTAGCCATTAGAGCCACGTTGGTGACTAGATAGTATTAGACCGAGTGGTCGTCTGGGTTTAACGATACAGCTGATCTTATAAGCTGGACTAATCGGTGTCACTTACACACTTAGGTATAGCAGTAGTTCTCCACCGGAGACACGCTATACCATCTTAATTCACGCTCACTTTGTAAAGTGCTTAGTGTTGGCAAAAGAGACAGCGTGTCTAATATGTGAGCTGGAGAATGAGACAGTGTCTAATATGTGAGCTGGAGAATGAGACAGAGTTGTTAATATCTGAGCTGGAGACTGAGACAAAGTGTCTAATATATGAGCTGGAGAGTGGGACAAACTGTATAATATGTGAGCTGGAGAATGAGGCAGAGTGTCTAATATGTGAGCTGGAGAATAACAAACAGGTGATGGAGGCGATAGGTAATACATTCAGCCGTCTGTTCATATCTATGGCTAAGATGACCTACATCAATGTCAATGCAAATAGCCGTCACATAGTAACTAGGGATTTGATTACGACTCAGGTGACAGGCATTGTTCTTTTTAATGGTAACGACAATTTAGAAAATTGTTTTAATAGACTGAGAAACAAGTTTCCCTAGCAAGTTGACCGGATTGACCTTCTAGACGGAATGAATCGTCCCAGTAATTCACGTCATGAAGAGCCAATGTATATCAACATAGAATGAGTGCCCATCGAATGACGACGTTCAGCGATATATTCAAAATAAGTAGAGAGATCTAACAAGAGATACACAGAGTGGTCTTCTCACAAGAACCAGCTTACCTCTGAAAACGTCTAAGCAGATTTTTTTGTTATGGACGTGAAGCAATCCCTACAGAATAGTTAGGTGAAATTCAAGAAATAACGTGAATACCAAAAAAGACTATGAACTGTTATAAGTGTGGCCAGTTAGATATATATTGCATGCAAATGACAAGGGTCAATGGGACCATGAACACTTAAAGCGATGCTAATCCCATCTGAAATGTTGTATTGCACCGATAAAATATGGTTTATAGATTCCATATCATTCATATCCTGTTACATTCGCTTA